>PVJX010018841.1:0-35841 GCA_004027295.1 Dolichotis patagonum
TTCTGTTCATGACAAATACATTCTGTTCATGACAAATACATTCTGTTCATGATTGGGAGATGACAAGATGGTTGGATTTCTGAGACATTTCTCCCCTGGGCTCCCATGTTAATCCACTATATTTGTATGGGAAGGAAACTGTTTTCCCTGCTAAATGATTTTTAATCATTCAGTCTTTGCCTTTCTTGGCTCCAGGCTCTCACTGCTCATGCACTGGGTCCTGTTTCCAAAATGATCTGTGTCTGCCTTATCCCTGTCACCTCTCTGGAGGAAGCTGCAGCTTGTGCTCACAAGGACCCTATGGGGCACTGAGGGATAGGAGAACCATGAGCCAGACACTGGGGTGCAGTCTGAGGTAAGTCCTGTGGCTTCCAGGTGCTCAGACACTGGAGCCCACACTGCTGTGAAAACATGTGAGTGACAAATTTATAACTTTTGTTGTCCTCACTCAAATCAGGATCTGGCTACTTTGTGTGTACCTGGAGGACCATGTGCTCAGGATGGTGGAACAAGACAAATTGGGTGTCCAGTCAATGTCCTAATGACCAGGGGCATCTCCTGCCGAACAGACACAAAGGGACCAGAAAAGGAGGTACCTGTGTTGACACAGATAGCAGGGACTGCAGATGGTGGGCTGCAGACAGCGTCTATCTGCCCCGAGTAAGATACATGATCAGAGAAGGGAATCCCCCACAGAGGACCCCAGGCATCATGCTGCCTCAAAAGCTAACCCAAGACTTGCCATAGAAGCATCAGAAGTGACCTCCAGAACTGACCAAGGACATCCTAGTAGCAGCAATCTCTGACACCCCCAGGTCCCCAAGGTATCACAGCTCAGCCCAGAGACAGCATCACAAAACCAAGACGGCCACAGTATCAGGTGCTGTTGACTCTGTGGGGCATCTCAGGGCAGACACTGGGATGCTCTGGCAAGGCAGCCTGTCGGAAGAAAGCAGTCAGGACGCATGTCTGTGAGCACCGCTCCTCTGAACTTGAACTCTGCTGCACCTAGTGTGATGCCGGGCACTGGGTAGACATGCAAAAAGAGTCTTCTAAATATAGCAAGGAACAAGGCAAAGGAAGGATGTGAAGACACAATCCAGGGGCTTGTTTCTCTACCAGTTTTGCACCAGAAATAACACATTTCCGGGTAGACCTTAGATCCCATCACTAAGGTCATACAGAGCATCGGCTATGGGAGAGAAGAAGGACGTGCCCGGGCATGGGTGGTTTTTATCGTCCAGGAAACATCCCTAACTTCTGCCGAGGAGGACAAGGTAGAAAGAAACAGCGCTGCCCTGAGATGCCCACAGAGACAACAGCACAGGCTTGAAATGAAGCCCTCACTGCCCACTCAGCAGTCAGGGGAAGCTGGACCAAGCCAGGTCGATGTGCCCCCTATGGAAAAGGGTGATAATCAGTCTGGCCGTCAAGACATACTGAGCATAGAGGTCACCAGGAGCCAGGGGCTAAAGGCGCCATTATGGTGGTTCAAGGGAAGCAGAGTACATTGCAGACAAGGGCAGGGGAGGTACTGAAGCCTAATGCCTTGGCCACAGCCTATTAGCCTTCTCTCTGAGGCTGAATCTTCACCCTTGGACTCCTGCCCCTTCTCTGGGGGCCCTGGAACCCTGTAGTGGGTGAAAACCCCTGCATACTCCAGCATCAGTGTCTCGACTTAGCCAAGGAGCAGCCACACGTGATGGCACTCGTGGGGGTTGGGAGAGCTCACGGCTGGGGGACTGAGGGCCTTGTGTTTAAAGGTCTGTGCTCTGAGTGAACTCGTGTGTGGGAAAATTGGGGCTGCCAGACCCCACCACGGTCCCTCCACCCCAGAGAGGCACATTTCACCAGGGAACGTTACCACCACCTCCGGCCATAGAAATGGGCTCCAGAGAGGGATGGAAAGGGAAATAGCTGGGAAACAGAGGACCACTCCTAATAAACACAACACAGTCTGCTCATTTTTGATTCCTAAGCTAATGCTCAGCCATGCCAACCTCACATTCAGTGTGGGACATGCCAAGAAAGAAGGGATCCGACACATGGAACCCCTCTTCTCCACCAGGCTGACGCTCCAGGGATGGTCTGGGTCACTGCTCCCGTCACTAGGGAAAGCCTCTAAAGGGGATGTGAGGAGGAAACAGAGATGAGGCCACATGTAGCAGCACTGTCTCCTGCACCCACTACATGCTGAGGGACTGGCTGTCCCTGACAAAGGTGCCCTTCAGTCATTTTCACTGCACAGTCTCCCTAAAACGACATAACTTTTTCTGTTGTGCTAGGGATGGAGCCCAGGGTCTTAACACTCAACCAAATCCCCAGTCCTTTTTTTAATTTTTAGTTTGAGACAGGGCCTTGATACACTGGCCAGGCTGTGCTCAAACTTTCCATCGGCCTGCCTCAGCCTCCCAGAGTGCTAGGATCATAAAGGCACGTCACCACCCCTAGCTGAGATGACACATTTCAAACCAGGGATGCTGGCCCTCAGAAGGAACAGTAGGGTTGGAATGGACAGCTGCTCCCTGAGAGCCTGGCCCGTTGCCACCCTGCTCCAGGATGACGAGATCACCCAAACGAGGCAGAGGAAGCTCCAGGTAAGTCTGGAGAAACAAGATCCAAAGGATGGTGAGAGACAGTCCCAGGAGCTGTTCCCTGAGCAGCCGCCACTCTGCGCTTCTGCTCGCAGTCTGAGGACTCCCTCTAGCCCCGTCACTGCTATCCTATCAGCCCCCAGCTTCCTACAGCCAAGGGCCAGACCTGGGTTCCAGCGACCCCAGTGTTGCCATTCATGAGAAGACACATTAAGTGCCAAGCTGAAAACGCACCGGAGACTCAAAAAAAATCAGATCCAGAGAGAGTGACTGATGGGTCTCCTGTGGGTGTGTGGCTTTTCTCCTCCTGCTCACAAGGATTCACAAGGGCCATTGGGCAGCAGAGGGTATGTGCTGCCGATTCGCACACTTGGGTGTCTGGGCTTCCGCCCCTTGGGAGCCAGGTTGGATCCATTCCAAGACAGTCGCTCTCTGTCCATTTCTTCCCAGAGAACATTTCTATTTTGAGGAAGTTTAATTTGGGGCTAGTCGGAATCACAGTGTATGGGTTTGCCTGAAACATGCTAGGATGCAGGCAGCTGCTAAATAAAAAGCCCCAAATAGCCACACTCTATTTTTGCATTTTTATAAGTTCTTTGAAAGGAAAAAGGAGATTGAGAAATACAGAATTTATCGCTTTTGCACCTGACCTCCCAGTGGCAAGAAAAATAGGAAGATAAGACAAGGGTAGGGGGAAATGTCTGCAGGCAGCCTGCCCAGCACCCCTCCCCTGCCGGTGGGCATTGCCCCTCCCACCTCCATATGCACCCATCCTGTCCCTTCTAATGCACAGGAGAGGTGGCTGCACTTTTCTGCCCCAAAGGAAGGCGGAGGGCAGAAGTACCCCAAATCACCATTCACTCCCCCAGCTCCTGGAAAGATGCCCTGCTGGCCAAGTGCCCATGCACCGCCCCAGTACCGGCAGGCGCAGAGCGGCAGGCTCCGGGAACCCAGGCCAGACCAGAGACCGCTTGGGCTAGTTGTTAAGAGGACGTGGATGAGAAGGGAGAAACAGCACACTGTTTTGATTCTTTGTTAAAAACTAACAAGCCATGAAGGTCCTGGGTTCAATGCCTCGTATCAGAAAAAGTAAATATATAAATAAGCCTCACAGCCCCGCCCCTGGGCCAGCTGCCTTTTGAGAAAGGACATTAGGTGCTGTGTTCCCTCTAGAAGCTCTACAAATCCCCACATCTCCCCCATATACCACTCAAAATAGGCCTGCAAATTGCCACTGCTGCCAGGCTAAGCATCAGAAAGTTCTGCTTGACCTTTTATTAACATTTTTCTAAACCAATATGTTTGTTGGTTTTCTTTTTTCTTTCTTTCCTTTTTTTTTTTGCTACAAGCACCCTGAGGAATTATGAAAAATACTTTTTTCTGTAGTTTATCCCATATGCACTTAATAGGCTCACAAATATAATACCATTATAAAAAAGAAAAACTGCCAACTCTGCTAAAAAAATTGTCATAACACTAAATTATTATATAAATATAAAAGGAGTGTGTCTGTAAAATATTCACTCAATGAACATCCCAAGGTGACGGTTTTGCTATGTTGTTTTTATTCCTGAGAGATCCATAACACATTTGGATATGCCACATGTCACCACATGAATCAGGCAGTTAATGCATGTGCTTTTTAGAAGCAGGGATGTCTTCCCAATAGAATGTGCTATAAAAAAATGTGGAGATCTGGCTGCTTTGTCTGATAGGCATAATTTAATGTCTTGCTTATAATACTGCATCTTAAGGAAAAATACACACTGTCCTATGTAGTTATTTACAATATATTGCTAAGTCTATGCAAATATGTTTCCCCAAGCCCAGGATTATATAACAAAGGTCAACAATGTTTGAAATATTTTGAAGCATATTCCCAATATGCTTAGTGTATAGTGCTAATGTCCAATATATGCACATATATCTTAATATATTTCCAGATACTTCTCCTCATTGTTCTCTCCAAAGCTTTCCACAGAATGCTATTAGGGGAATGTTTTCTTCTGAAGAAAGCCAAACATTGCCTATCCATCTTGGAAAAATTTATTAAGGTGGCTAATTATGCGGTCCTTAATATTGCATTAGTATGGAGGTTGCTCAAAGCCACTGCAGAAGAGAAAAAGATCCAGCAAGCTCAGTAATACTGGAAGCAGAGATTTAACATCTGCAAAAGCAAGTGCACACCTATGTGATCATATTTCTCTGTTGTAGATTTCCAAATCACACCACTACACTCAGACATCACTCACAGTCCTGTGCACACACAAACACACGTGTTTGTAATGCATTCTACACAAAACCAAAATTGCAAACCACACGTTCTACCTCTCCCTTCTAAATCCTGAAAATTTTGGCCTTATTTTTCTGAGGGCAATTTGCTGATCATATGTGAGGTCCATTCCAGTTACTAGGGAAAAATGCTTTGGCTAATTGCAAGACTATTGGAAGAAAAGATTGCAAACCCAGACCTTCACTATCCAAGCCATGCCCAGGAGAGAATGTGAAAGACAGGTCAGTATCAAAGGTATCTGGAAGCTAAGTCTTCAGGTCCATCCCCCATTCCAAATCCACTATTCTCTTATCTCCCTAGTTACTAGGTTAGAGGAGACTACACAGTCACTCAGACACAAAACAAGCAGCTGAGGTCATTAAAAAGAGGGCAATTCCATGGAAAGACATTCATTCCCAGTGTGTGGGCCAGACTGCACTGGTCAGCTGGCTTTTCATTTCTATGCTGCTGTGACACTACCTGTCACAAACACTGGGTCACAGTGTCACTCCAGAGATTTGCTCTGCCATCTTCAAACCATCCTGGTCTTTGGGGTCCTCAGAACTCCAAGACAAATGATTGCAACCAATACTTTTTAAAGACATAGACAAAATCACCTACTTGCAAGGATTAGGAAATGTGCCTAGATGTGACTGTGAAACCAGTGCCATTAACTCAAATCTTTTCCATGTTATCAATTCAGTCCAACACAGCTTGATGGAGAAAGGCTTTGAAAAGGACCAACGCTGTGAAATAGGCTTTTCTCTGATTTATGTTTTGCAGCCCTGTTTCCACAAGAATGGGTTATCCAGCACCTTCCTGAACAGGGGTCTCCCATGAAAGTGACTGTGGACACAGAAAAGTGCAGGTATCCTCCTGAGAAGTCCAGCTCCCCTCCTCCTCCAGAAAGAAATATCAATACTAGACACTGCTCCAGAAGTCTTCCTTTCTTTCTCCGGCTTGGGGTTCCCTGAGCCCCAGGAATGATCCTATATGTATGGGGAGAGGGATAGATGGGACAAGGCACATGTACCCTGTACACACAACCCCTATTTCCTCCAAAACCACAAACCACTTCATAGAGCATTCCAGAAAATCTTGAGAAAGGGTTTTTCACAAGAACCAAGAGAGCTATGAGCATCTTTGTTCTCCCGCTGGAAACTCAATGGTATATAAGAGAGAGCAAATGTTAAATCATTTAAAGGGAGCTATTTTTCATAGTTTCCAGTACATAAATGTGTTTCAGTACGTGTTATTGTAAAATAGTGTTTCTACTTACGTTCTTATACATCTGTTGTTGTGTTTACTCATCTCTAGTTCTGACTTTTAGAAATAGCAATAAATCTATTTTTTAATCCCCTCTGCTGATGACTGATTATTCATCGCTAGAAAGGATGGAGGGAAGTCCATGTGAGGAGTGATACACCCACCTCAACAAGCTCCACTTTTACAAGATAAACAGGGTCCAGGGAGATTCTTCTCCTGTCCTGGCTAGTTTATGCAAACTAAATAAGGAATTGGTGGCAGCTCAAATAAATATGAATTACCCTCCAGCGGAAAATCCAACCACTTGTTACAGTCAATTTCAGCAAAGAGGAGCCAATGGTGACAATTACAAAAACAATACAATTCATTTTTATACTGTGTCTCTAATACAAAGATCACAAATGGCTTCCTGGAGAGTCAGTCATCACCAAGTTAAACCAAAGAAGATAGGAATCCAAAAAGAAAGGGAGAAGGCAACAGAATCACCACTTCTGGACCCTGGCAAGAACACAGGAGTTGCCAATACAAGTGCCTAAAGAAGTGTGTGAATCAGGAGAAGTTAGGTTTGCGCTGCTGTAACAAACAACCCCCAAAACCTTAGTAGTTTGACAGAGCAAATGTTACTCCCTTGCTCCCATGAAAGTTGCAGAGTGTCACAGGGACAGCTGTCTGTCCTACATTCTCTGGGCCCCAGTCAGCAGGCTGTACTGAATTATGTGGCTCTTGCAGCTCATCACAAGGCCTCTACGATTGCCTGAGCAGAGGAAGTGAAAGAGCCATAGTTAGCCACACAGTGGCGTTTCTATGCTTTTGCCTGGGACCAGCCCTCTGACCAGAGGAAGACATCACTTCTCTTTCTAAGGGAGCTGAGCAATTTGGAGAACAGAAGGAAATGTGTGGTGAACATCACTGTCTCTGCCATAAGTGACAGATCATTTCACAGAGTCAATAATTGCATGGCTAAAGTGAAAAAGAAAACAATCCACAAGCAAAATAAATCATAAAGGACTGTCTAAGCATTGTTCCTAAATGCCTTGTGTTACATGTTTGTTCTCCTCAAGCTATGAGATGGAGGAAATAATTTCTTCATCCATAAAATGGAGCAACAATGTCAGTCTAACAGTTTACCTTTAAGATCCAAGACTTTGTGTTTTTGTAAATGCACATCATCAGTGCATAAATACGGTGTGGTGGGGATAACAACCCTAGCTAAGAGCCCAGCATTGCAGCATGCTAGGTCAGGGGTACTCTTAGTTCCAGGACTAGAACTATAGCACCCAGAGCAGTCACCTAAAGATGTGTCCCATATGATTCTATCTGATATCCAGCTAATTGTTTTGGAATCACTTCTACTTTTAGTGCCTATTACTTGCTTTAACATATCTGCTGGTGCTATAGACATGCCTGTTTCATGTCTACTGGCTCATACCTTAGATTATTGGCTGGAATTTTTTAATGAATTCCAACTCTATCCCAGGATACTTTTCAGCTAGGAGTCCCTAGAAAGTACTTAGATTTGCACTTAGCACACAGTTAATTGTGTTTCTTTTCCTTTGCTCAAAGGGGAATTACAATGCATCTATGAGAGGGCCTTGGGGTCCAGTTTTTGGTATTTTGGGTTTTGTTTGTTTTGTGATATAATGCTGGTTTACTTGTTGGGGGCTAGCTGTGTGTTGAAAACTATTCTTACAAAAGCTTCTTGATACCTTAGCATCTCTCAGTCACATAAGTGATCAGTTGCAAACAAAATTGAAAGTTGATGAAAGGAAAAGAATGAGCTGAAACCTTTCTTGGGTTCACTTGCAGATGGCATTACATGGTGAAGCAGATGAATCTTGGCTCCAAAACTGAGTTCCATTCTCAATTCTGCCATTTCCATTATTGACCATAAACAGATGGCACCCTCTCTTTGGGCCTCTCCTGGCAAGAGAAGATGGCAATATAAAGAGGTTGAGTAAGAAAACATGGAGGACTGTGGCTGGGTACACAACTGGCAAGTCAGTGAATTTTAATCCTCTCAAGTTTCAGGGGACACATTCATTACTGGCATCCACTGCAGAACCATGCCCCCAAAATGTTCTGTGTGCAAGTTGGAGCAAGGTGTGCATATGAATTGCCTCCACTTCTTAAATTTTCTGTTGATAAAATGGAGCCAGCTCCAGAAGTGAGTCTATAAGACACTCTTTGTGGTGTGAGCTATGACCTCCAGAAATGCCCTACAACAAAGCTTATAGGTTTTCCTGCCCAATCCTCTAAGCCGGAAGCTGGCTTTGGTCATTGCTACCTCCTCCAACATTATGGTAAGTGACCCTAGGAACAGGATTAGAATTATTCCTGAAATCAATGCTTCATTCTCACCTACGTTGGCCAATGCCCAGTATAGCTTTCTTTACCAGGTTATTGACTGTTTCAACCAAATTATAAAAACACAGGGATAGAATAATTAGAAAATGCTAATTTGTCACTGAAAACCGAGCATGCAGAGCCCATATTTTGCAAGCAGTTTTAATATTATACTTTTGCTCTTTCCTCAACTAATTTAGCCTACTAATTTTCTATAATTACCCTGCATGCTCTTAGCTTTCCCTGGTCAGATGAGTTCCGAGACACTTACATAACTAGCATTAAAAGGATGCATTTAGCAGCTTAGATTGTTAGAGTAACAAAGCCTATAGAATCCGGAGGTTATTGTATTCTCCCAAAAGTACTTAAATAATAGCCTAAAATCTGAAGAATTACTTTAATACTTCAATAAAAATAACCCAATTCAAAACATTTTCAAGGAAACATAGTTCTTTGCTCTAGGCTACCGAGTAATGGCTGAGAGAAAGTATATAGCCTGTCACTTCTGATTAGAGGACTGTGCCTCTGTGCTTTGAATGAGGGGCATGTCTGGTAATAGGAAGTGCAGATATTAAAGTTAATAAAATAATGTGGAATACAATATATATGAAACTTGACCAAGTATAGCACAGAATATAACATACATTACCCTGTTCAGTCAACTCCTGTGGCCCAGCATCTAATGACAAGCTTAATTTCTGTTTCCAATGAGAGTACAGCTAAAAATACAATTTCCAGATTAGACAAATATTTTATCCGACTCCCTAACAAATGTAACCAAGAATGGCTGACACATCTCTGCAGATGCACAGCGACCATGAGAGAGAATTACTAGGATTGCAAACTGCTCAGCCTGAAAAGTCCGTGAAACGCCATCATCTTTGAGGTCATTATAAATAATTAGTTGCAAACACAGTGATGTTGAAGCTTCACAACTGGAAAGGGACAAGGGTGGATCCATTTCTCTCCTGCTCTCAAAGGCTTTGGGCTCCTTCTCGGCACAATTAGGCCTCCTCAAACAACTGGGCACTGAGGCCCCTGCACACCCATTATTGCCTCTTTAATCTAAAACCCCAACGCCAACCATAATGGTTTTGTTTTTCGATACATTAACCTTCAACTTGTATTTTCACTATTAAATAACCAGCTTGAGAACCTCCTGGAATTTTTTTTCCCAGTCACCTACAGGAAGCCATGCGGTACCCATGATGTGACCCTCTTAAGGGATTTAAAAGCAATTCAATGAGCTAATCTCAGTAAACCTAGAATTAAAGTTCTTGTTTCCATATTTCACTTTCAAAATATTTAGAACTTTGACAGATATGACATTATGTTTTCATTAAAACAGCTGATTTCAAAATGCTGCACTGTGCAGAAACGCCATAAACAGTTTATGATGAACTGCCACACTCTTAATTAAAACAATAAATCCAGCACACAATATTTGCGCAGCCTCCGGTCTGACCTTTGCCTCTTGCTATCCACTACCAAGCCACGGCTGCGTTCCCAACGCCAGACGTGGAAGGTTTTAAAACATGATCTGAAAGGCACTAAAGATAAAATAAGAGAAAACGTACCATTAGTCTTCGCAGTTATGATTAATTCAGTTCATATTTTACAATCTGGTTATGGAGTAAAACTGCAGACTTTACATCAAGTATTTGCCATTCACTATACCTAATGTATAAAAATGCTTGATATTTTAGAAAATGGCACCGAGCTAATTCACCACAACCCCATGAAGGACAGAAATTGAAATAATAAAAACAGAGAGTGATTCCCTATCCATCTGAAGTGACGAGCTGAGCTCACTCGTTGGACGGTCAGCTTCAGACAATAAATATGTCAATTGCAGCAGCCCAGCCTTACCATGCCACTCACAGTTCTGTGCCGCTGGATTTCAGATTCAAATATTCCCTAAATTTCTCTCATCTGCTACTAGAGCAGGCAGCAAGAATGTTAATTTAGTAATGACAGTAATGACAAAAATTTGTTGCAATGGGCTGGAGTCAGCAAGCTAACCTTGGGTCCAACCAGCTCCAGAGGCAACTGGGTCTGCATGCATACCTCAAAGAGAAGACAGTGAGTAACTGGGCAAGCATGTGCTGCAGCCTCTCCCTAGATGAATGGACGGACGGACGGATGGATGGATGGACAGACAGCATCTGGATTCCAGGAGAAAATGACTCAGCTGGGATTGGAGCAGAGACTTGCATCAAGAAGAGGAAGGAATGTTCGGTCTCCTTAGTGGGTACAGAGACTGACCTCATAGTATCTGCAGCAGGCAGGCCCAGCCACTTCCACATTACCTGACATAAGCCCGTGTCCCCAGTCCTTTCTTCTGCACCCTGCTCACCTCCATTCCTCTGTCCTGCCAAACCTCCATCACCATCTAAACCCCTCCACATTCATAAGACAAACACATGCTCACTGCATATCGACATGAGCAGAACTGGATACAGCATGTGGACATGAACAGGGCAGTCTTTGAAGCTGAAGGACCAGAGGGTGACAATGAGCTGGCCACCCACTGCAGATCTTTGTCCAAGTTATGACTGAAGCCCATCTGAAGTTCTAGAAAGAGACAGGAGAGGAAAAGCAATGCTGGCCAACAAGGACACATGGGCTCTCGGTGCAGGGCCTGGGTCCACTTGGCCCACACAGAGAAGAGTAGAACCCCCACTGAGCCACCTCCCCCTTTGAGGACAAAGCCCCCAACTTGGCTTAGAGAGCTCTAGTCTTCATCCACCTCCAAGCCTCATCATGCCTAATCTCTTCTCTCCAGTGACTTCTCTCAGTCCACATAGCATTATGGATGTGCAGCTCTCACCCAAGCACTCAAGGACACCAATGCCTCTCAGTCCTGTGCATGGGGCTTCCCAAGGTGGCCTCCAGGAAGGGACATTAGGCTTATCCCCCAGAGCTTCTTTTCCATCTGAGCCCAAAGACATGTCTCAAATCCACTCCAGACATCCTAACAGAAGAAGACTCCTGCAGAAAAGCTGGCTTCTGAGGTTTCTGAGCAGCATGCAGGGTGCCTGTGCTCACCCACCCATGGGTGAGGGCCACCATGGGCCTCTATAGAAACTTTCCCTCAGTGTCTTCACCCTTTGCATCAAGGACGAGACTTAAGATGTGCCTTATGTATCACTCTATCTTCACAAAAGAGGACTCAAATCCTCTGCTCTCCACCAACTGCCCCCACACTTGGATACTTGGGCCAGAAGGCATAGTCTAGATAATTGGCATACGCCCTCCCTTCACTTGCCATGCCCCACATCAGCCTGTTGTGCAGCCCACCCTGGCTGACAAAGGCCACAGTACGGGTATCCTTGTGGTCTCATTTGTCCTCACCATCATCTCATGAGCACTACTTTTTTTTTTTTTAGAAAACTGATGGCCTAGGGCTGGGGATGTAGCTCGGTGGCACATCCGAGCACAAGCACAAGGTCATGAGTTTGATTCCTGCTACCAGAAAGAAAGAAAGAAAGAAAGAAACTGATGATCTAGAGAAATAAAATCTCATTATGAAGTCATCTGGTTAGTGAGTAGCACTACACAAGTGAAAATCAGTACCCTTTGCTTTGGGAGTTAGCGCTCCTCCATGGCAGCCCTTTGCTATTACAATAGGCAGCATCTCCTTTGAGAAGAACATGTGCATATGTGCATGTGTGCGTGCATGCATGCGTGTGTGTGTGTGCATGCGTGCGTGTGTGTGTGTGTGTGTGTGTGTGTGTGAAACAAGGTCTCGCTATGCAACTCAGACTGGATTTGAACTCCAATGCAGGATGGAGGGACAATGGTATATACTCCAAAAGACTGAAATATATGAGGGTGTGATCAAAATATATAGTGAGTGCTTAAATTCTTCAAAAATTTATTATGGTAAAAGGTACACTGCCACTAATCCTCTTCAAAATACTCCTCCCTCACTTCAAGCACATTTATACCATTATTCTTGCCACTTTCTGAAGAAATTCTTGAAGTCTTCTTTCTTGAGTGTCTTTAAACTTGTGATAAAAATATACAGTGAATGCTGCCACTGGGAGTCATCCAAAGGAAAGGCAGGTTCATCAAAACTTTATGGTGTGCCTTTCTCTACTTTACTCACTAGATCTGACACCATGTGACTTCTGGCTCTTCCTTAAAGTCAAAAGGACCATGAAACGAAAACATTTGAATTGATTCAGGACATCATGACCACTCCAAGAGCACAACTAAAGACCCACACAAAAGAGGACCTCCAGAACTGCTTCAGAAAATGGCAAAAATGGTGGGATAAGTGTGTTCAAAGAGAGTAGTATTTTGAGCAGTATTAATAGCAATATGTCTTTTACTGTAATAATTTTTTAAATTTAAACATTCATCTTAATTTTTAATCATACCTCATGTAACACTTGTATGCTTTCCTCCAATTTTTTCCAATAATTGAACTTTCAGGACATGCAGAATCCACCCAGGACAACTGGAACCTTCTCTTTATGGTGTCTCCTTTGATATCTTCCCATCCATATAGTCTCCCTCTGGATCCATGTCCCAGGAAATGGTCAAATCTTTCAAAACCAATATTTTTTAGACATGTGAGATTCTTCATATTCTGCCAGTGACTTTATCTTGCTAGTCTTGACAGCACTTGTAACATAACTTCATGTGCTCATAAATTATCTTCTCTTTATTATTGGATCTTCATCAAGGAATGAGAGGAAGAAAGAAAGGGGCAAGGAAAAAAGAAATTCCTCTCCTGTCACCAATGATAGTAACAAGAGAACAAAGAAGTGGAATAATTAAGTCAGCCTTTCCCCCATCTGACCCCAAAGAATTGTAATCGCACCAATCTGGGAAGAACTCAGGATGTGTTTGTCAGTTTGGGATTTTTGCTGTATGTCATGACTAAGTTTCAGCAAAACAGTATCATCCTTTCCATTAAATGAACAATGCTATTTTAAATTGTATTTTGTTTGCATTTAATTTGCAAATGTTGCTTGGTTTTATAGCTGTATAAAAGCTATAAAAAAAGGAAGCTTACGTTTACTTTTGTATGATCTGTAGTCAGGAATGTTACTATCTTCTTTATTGAGTGGTTATGAGGATTTAATGAAATAATGCAGGGAAAAGTGCTAACACAATGCCAGGCACATGGGAAGAACTCAGTAAATGTTATGGAACTTTGATATCATTTTATACTACCATAACAAACTAATTCAAATTATTATTGTGGATCTGCAATCTACATTCGTCAAGATTTTGGCAGTGGGTGAGCCATTAAGTCTACAGAAGACCCAGTGAGGGGACAAGCCTAGGACTCCTCCTATAGAGAAGTAATCATTAACTCATGAATGCCCACTACACACTGGGAAAAAGAGGATGAGAAGAGATGATAAAAGCAAGTCAAAATAAGGCAGGAGGATTCTCATTTCTTGTTGCTTAAACATGGCTGAAACTCCATTTCTGGGAATCGCATGAGCCTCCTCATTTCAAACTAGACTTACACCAAACTGCTCTCTGCCTGGTGATATTGTCAGGAGAGCACATCTCCTAGAGCAGTGGATGGAGTAGAAGGGTTTTCATCTCCACCAGTCAGAAACTCTACCTTTATTTCCCACGTCCACATTCCTGACGAAATTTCACCCATCCTCCCAGACACTCTCAACAGGCAGAAAACAGTTAGATGGACTTGCAGCTGGTGTGAAAATATCCCCAAGCTGGTGACTGGTGATTAATTTTACCATTTTCACCCTCCCCTTTCAGGTTAACGTAACGGATTACAGGTTGGAAGGTTAACACCTTGGACGATGCGCTCTTCAGAGTGGGGTGCAAATGCCCTGGAGGGTAGCATCTGCAAGGGCCAAGGAAGAATCCAGCTCCATGAAGAGCTCAACACATTCAACAATGAACTTGCCATGCATAAGCTTTGGAAGAAGCAGAAGAGGACAGAAATGGAGACAACCGGGGAGAGGCACTGGAGGAAAGAGGCAGATCCCTAAGGGACTGCTATCTCCCACTTTCCCCTCATTCTGTCCTACATCCCCTCCGGCCAGGGGACCTTTAGTTTCAGGATGAAGGAAGTGAAGGTTGAAAGTCTCTTCCCTTACTCTGGAAGTCTAAATCTTTTATCTTCCATTCTGGGCTGAATTGCTCCCAACCACTGCCAGATAAATTCATAGTTGAAACCCTACCCCTCAACACCTCATAATCTGACTCTTTTTGGAGACAGCATCTTTAGAGAGGTAATTAAGTTGAAGTGAGATCTTAACCAGTGTGACTGGTGTCCTTAAAAGGAGAGGCTAAGACACAGACAATGGATGTCAGACATGAAGACGCAGAGAAAAGACAGCCATCCACAAGCCAAGGAGAAAGGTCTCGAAATAAATCACTCTCCCCACCCCTTGATCTCAGACTTTCAGCCTCCAGAAATGTGAGAAAATAAATTTCCTTGATCTAAGCTTCCCTGACTACGAAACGTGGTTATCATAGCCCTAGCAGACGAACACACCTTTGAACACTAAAAGTCAGGAACTCAATCGCATCTATGTTCTGCAGTATCACGCCTTCTACCAGGCCAGTCTGTGTGGAAGGAGGACAAACAACACGTGAGTGTTTCAGCCCCTATCCCAGCCTCCTTCTCCCACTTCAGGCTTTCCTATCCAGGACTCCAGGCCCCTGACCTGTGCCATGTCTTGTCCTCCTGGGACCCCCACTCCCTGCTGCACCAGCAGCCCACGCACACCTGCGCAAAATTGAACCCTTCCAAGTTGGAAGCAGGAATCTTCTCGCTGTGATTGCACCTCCTGGCTGGTGCCCTGGTGGGTGTGAACTCAGGCAGGGTGGCCAGCCCAGACTCCAGAGCGCCCAGAGCAGCCTGCCACCTCCACACTTCTGCCACCCATCCCTGGGCCACCTGGCTTCCTGCCTGCTGCTCCCACAGCTGACCCCAGCTCTTTGGGTCAGGCTGGGGCTAGAAGCGCCAGCAGGAAAGCAGCCCAGCTTTACAAGGGGACAAATGGACCGTTTCATTTCCCAAAATAGCCTTCCAGGAGCACTCCTATAAGAGGCCATAAAAGAAGGTTTAGAATCAAGAACTTTTAGAGCGGTTTTTATCTCCGTGAGTGTCCATTGAGTTTTATGCCCCTGCAGGGCATCCGTCAGCTGTGGTCAGAGTAGGAAAAGGCCTTCCATTAAATGCAGGAAGGAAGAAACGGCCAGAAATGAGTCGGACTCTTCCCCATCTGGTTTTAAAGTACTAATTCTTAAGCAGTTTTTTAGAACTTCAATATTGTAGCGAACGTGCAGCGAACTGCACGATGGCTCCCCCTGGTGGTTGACAGGAATCTGAGTCACAACTGGAGATACAGCAGGGAGCCAGAAGCCCCAGATTCTGCCCAAGTCCCCCTGAGGGCCACAGCGGGCAGGGAAAATGAGAGATAGCTGCCCTGACATCCCCAAGCACCCACTGTATGTATAGGCATGCACACCACCCAGACCCTTGTACACAGGCATACCACACACACACACACACACACACACACACACACACACAGAGGCAGGGTTGTAGCCAGTCTCTGAGGATCAGCGTCACCCACAGGGACCCCAAAAGCACAAGCTCCTCCTTACATTGACCCTTCTCACCTCAGCTCCCAGGCCTGATGGCCAATTCCACTGTGACTTTCATCCTTTCCCTATGTTCACAAGTGCCTCTTCCAGCAAAGGCATTCAGTGGGAGGTGTGGCCACCCTGGCACACTCAGGGCACAACTGCACTGAGCACAGCCACAAACGAAGTCCCGCTCACACTCTGGATGCTTGTTTTCCCTGGGGCAGGTCCTGAGCCTGGTGAGCAGGTAACGCGTGCCTCTCCCAAGAGAGTGAAAGAGAGGGGTAGCAGCCCCAAGACATGCTCCAGGAGGCCCCCCAACCTGCCATCTGTGCTTAAAGCCACACTACATCTCTCAAGGTCACAGGTGTAGACACAAGGTAGGGCTTAAAGTGGCAAAATCAGGTCAAAGAGCCCTGCTCCTTCTGCAAGCCATACTGCCAGCACCTGTGACAGCTACGTAGAACAAGTGCTTCTGGGAATGCAACATGATAATTCTGATTCCCGCAGTTGCTTGACTTGTTTATTTGGTCCAAAATCTCAGTTTCCTCATCTGTATAGTGGGAGACAACCACAGAGCATGATTCACAGAGCTGTGGTAAGAGCAGACCATTCACTGTGGAGACTGAGCACCACGCGTGGCCTGTGATATGGTTGTAAACATTAACCAGCATCTTTACCATCATCCCGCCATTCCTTGCTTGTAGATACTGTATAACCTAGCCAATGTAAGCACCAGCTCAGAAATGCTAAAAGCCCTAATTTTACCAAGAACGAAACAATCCACATTTTCCCACCAGCCCATGGGAGGAGGGAGCAAAAGCACTGGTCTGGGATTGCCTACACCACAGGACTCCAGTGGCATCAGACCCCAGGCCAGGCTGACCCCCAGCGTCTGCAAGACTTATCAGGTCTTTCTCTCACTCTGAGGCCCTTGCGTCCAGGTTCACTGTCAGATAATCATGGAGGCCAAGACAGAGCTGAGCTCAAGAAATAGTTCCAGGGGAGTAGAAAGGACACTGGCATCCCAAGTTTATTTCCCTCTCAAGGTTCAAAACTTCTCCAGCAACCCCTTGGCTCTGCGATGAAGGCAGGTCTGTGCCACAGCAGCACCCACATCCTTCCCCAAGCCCTGTATCCAGGGCACCCAGCAAATACAGGTTGTAACTTTAAAAGTATGGAAATCAGGAAACGGAACGCTGCTAATTCTCACGGCAGCATTAACTCATTCGCTTGCACATATGGGGTATTTGGATCCCAGTAGGTCTTCTATATATATAACTTATTATACAGTAGGTGCAACTTGGGGGAATTAATGTTGCTATAGGAACATTCAGATCAAGGCTGGCTTCCAGAGTGAAGAGAGAAAAAATAAGTTTTCCTCCTCGGTATACTTCTCTGTTTTGAGTTGCAGAGAGGAAGAAGCAATGTAATCTAGTCAAACGAGGCGAGGAGGGGCTTCCCCTAGTGGTTTGGGGAAGGTGAGAATTCCTGGAAACCACTCACGAGAAAAAGGAGACAAGCTCAGAGTCTGAACCGGATGCCTGTGTGGCAGAGAGGCCTAGGGAAGAAACTGTGGGTAGGAGTGGTCAGGAGCAAGATTCCAGGTGCCAAAGTGGGAGCCTTGTGGGGAGAGGGGATCCTATCCCAAGAACAGGACAAAAGGCCCCTAAACCCTAAGTGCCCTGTGTTCACTTCCCCAAACCACACCCTGTGTCTTTGCCCAGTATTTCATCCTTCCCAAGGACAAGGTAAAGACAAAGGGGAAATCACGGGTGAGTTCCGTGGTCCACACTGGATCCTAGGTAGACACAACCCAGGGACCCATCTTGGGCTAAAGATCTGGAGCAGGAAAGGGGTTGAAAGTTTGCCCCAATCCTGGTGTATACAGCAGCTCTCTGGTTTAGGGTAGTGACCTTGTGTACACCCATGAATCCTCCACTTAAACCAAACCATTTGTTACTAATCAAAACATTTGGTCCACCCATTACAGTTTTCCTGATCAATAAATCTGGATATCCATTGAATTCCCCACATGGTCTGAAATGCATAACCCTAATGCCTTCTTTTGAGAAATCAGGATCCTAATCTCCCACTCCACTCTCTTTCTTGGGACATTAGGCCACAGATGCTGAGATGGCCAACACCGAATCAGACATTCTGCCCACGGTGAGGAAAGCCCCATAACACTTGAGACACACGTCCCAGGTAGACTGAATCACCTAGGCAGCTGCATTGGCTCTTATTGGCAGTCTTCAAATGAAGTTGTGTGCCAGGTATGCAGAGATGGCTCAGGAAAAGTTAGCTGAAAGAATGGATATGGAGCCCAGGGTGGGTGCAAGGCCAAGAGGTTCAAAAGAGAGAAGAAACATTAGCACTATTTTCCAAGTCAGCATTCAACAGGCGCTCTATTATACCCAAGGAGATACAAAGATAAATAATGTATTACCTCTGTCCTCACCATGCACACAGTCCACCTAAAGGAGAAAGAGGGAGAGGCGTGGGAATGAATCTCCAAGGACCGTGTCTTACTCTGGTGTCCTCATGGACCAAGCAGACATATGTCCAGAAGTCACCTACAAGTATCCATGGAATGAACATCAAGATGGCAGAGGGCAGGGACCCGCTCTAGGGGTGTGGGGAGAATTGGAAGAAACACAGCCTTAGAGGATATTAATTCTGCATCATCCCACAGACCGTGGCCTACATACCCACCCTCCAAGGCCACCAGATGGCCAAAGCCTCCCTCCCCATTAGGTATTTCTGACACGTTCCAAATACTGCGACAGGGAAAGGGGCTGCTGCTCCCCAGAGCTGTTGTTTTGCATTTCATTTGAAGCTGTGTCTACTTTTAAAAACATATATAACAGTAAAATGGAATATCTAAGTACTTCCCAGGCCACTGGGCGATCCGCGGTGTTCTGCGCATTCTAACCACTTGGAGGGACTGAGCCCTGGGCAGGGAGGGCATTAGCATTCCCTCTTTGCCCCTCAGGTCTCCTACACAGTTAAAGTTAAGGTGGATCTGCCACATTCTTGAGCCAACAATGTGCCAAATTTCACATGACAGACCAGCAAGGGAGAAGCCGAGTCTAATATACTCACAGATATTGGTTATTCTCAGATGAGGGGAGGCAGGTGCTTAAGGGTTATCTGTTTGTTTAATCATCAAAAAGTCCAATGGGCCTCCTGGGCACCACTGAGAGAGACCGTTTTCTCGGGCTCCCAGGCCTTGCAGAGCATCCGGCACATTACCACTCTGTTCTGTGTCAGAAATTTTCCTCTTTGTTCCTTTCACTCAGTTTAACTCAAGTGTGGTGTTTTTAATTCTGTCTGTGGCATGATTTTGAAATTAAGCAGTTCGTGCACAGACAGCTGGTGTTACAACTGGCCTAGTCCCTTCCGCCCCCACAAAGAGCCAACTCGGTGGATGCACAGCCTCCAGGGAACTCACGCATGTCGGCAGCACCCAACTCCTCCACATCGGGGGCCTGGGGATGCTGCCAAAGCACGGAGGGCTGCCCTGGACCTGGAAAGGCCAGGTATGGGACAGGAATCACCCATACAGCATTACCTCCACTTTCCAAAACACTTTCCGGGACACAGCCCAGATCCTAGATATTCCTTCACATACACCTTACAGGTCAGGCCACAGGGTCCAGCTAAGTGCCAGTGTCACTCAGTGCTGTGTCCCCCAGTGTCACAAATGAGAATTCTGAGCGCATGATATGCTTGGAAAGGCCTATCTCTCTTTTTCGTTTTTCTTGTCCTTTTGTCTCCCCACAGGCAGGACCACTATATTAGCCCGACACCCTAGACAAGGGAAAGGGAGGGATCTCCTAAGCAATGGGCATTTCCCAATTCTTGCTCAGACCAAGGTATGGGGAAATAGCCTGGAATGCAGAAGCAAATCTGCAAAGGCATTGCCACAGAGACTGACTTTATGACACACGGAAATAACCATGTGCACTTCCAAAGCCACATCCGTGTCCTTTGCCAGCCATAGTCAGTCACCTTTCTCACTCACCCATGCCATCAGGAAGCTCCTACTGTGTGCAAAGTCTGCTGGCTTTAGGGTATAACGGACAGAAGCGGTGTCCCTGATGCTTCTGTCTGCTACACCTCAGGCCTCTGGCAACCCTTGGCACTACCTATCATATCTGACGGTGCCATAGTTGTTTTCTCCCTGAGGTACTGGTATTTCCCTAATTTCGGCCATTTTTTTTTTAAACTAAGCGTATTTCACAAGCCCTAGACATAAAATGGAAATTTTCTAAATGATATTTTTCCAGTGTTGGGAGACTGAACCCAGGGCTTTGAGCATATCAGACAAGTCCCTTGTCTCTGAACTATATCCACAGCCCTTTGAAAATTGTATTTAAGTAAAGAGTATTCTAGACCTCAATATGTAAATAAGTCAACTACTAATCTAGATACCTAACTTGTTCACATGAACACAGAGTTGCTACTTCTATGTAAGAAAAAGTATGACATTATTCTTTTTTGCCAAGTTCAATGACTTGTTCACAAGACCCTTCATCCAGCAAAACTTTTCCTTGGCTCCTGTTGCTCTAGGGTAACACTTCAGCCCCCACCAAAATCTCCAGAGCCTGCCACTGACTGTGCCTCCCATCAGCCCTGCCACCCATGTGCCCCACCCCACTCACCTCTCCCACACCTCATCCATGCCAAGTTCTCCTGCCTCCGCTGCTGTCCTTGTGCCCACTCGTCTTTCAACGTCTGGTCAGCTTCTCCTCGTTCTTTGCTTTCTACATAAACAATACTCCTTCAGGGAGGCTGGCCTTTCAGACACTGCTACAATTTTGATCTTACATGTCCCCAGAGGCCTGTGTGTGGAGCGCTTTGTCCCCAGGTTGGTGTAACTGGAAGACAGTAGGGCCCAGTGGAAAGTCTTAAGCCACCAGAGGCACTGCCTTCAAAGGGCTGTTGTCTCCTCTTACACACGACCATGAGGTGAATGCCTGCGATGATATGTTAGCAACCCACCGGCCCGACAGCAATGGGACCAAACCACCACAGATTGAAACTTCCAAAACTGTGAGCCAAAACAAACCTTTCCTCTTTATAAACTGATTACCTTGGATATATGTTACAGTATCAGAAGAGGAAGAATACAGATTCTGTTGTACCCTCAAAAACTCTGCTCCTTTCCTTGAGAGCACGCTTCCCCACTGCAATTATATAAGTAGTTGTTAAATTATATCTTCACTCTCTAACTCCATACAGGTAAGGACTGTACATTTTCTAACCATGTCACTTCCATCCAAAATAAATCCTTTGTGCTTAGTAAGAACTATGTATTTTTTTTTTGGTATGGATTTTATTTTTTTTTATTTTATTTTAAAGGGGGTAAAATTAAACACAAAAAAACAGAACAGAACAGGACATAAGAAAGCATAAATTTCAAAGCTAGACAACCAGCGATCTTCACTATTTGCCATATTGTCTCTTGTTTTCTTCCAAATGGTTGTCCATATCTTTGCATACGGGGAGCTCATACTAAATACCATAGAAAATCTTTTCACAAGATGTGTAGTTCACTGGCTCCCACTTGCTAAGGGGGGGGGGACACGGGACAGGGGACAGGATGACATGAGATGTTTGATTCTCAGCCCACATGCCAGAAGGCTCACAGCCACCCCCCAGAGAGAGGAGAGTTTCTTGCTCTCCCAGCACCCCGAGTCAACTGCATGGTGCAGGTCTCAACACGTTAGGGTCTCTCTCCTTCGTGTGGCCAAAAGTCGAAATATGTATTTTTAAGAGGACTTTGTTTCTCAGTACTGAGTTAAGCACACCAGTTTAAAAGTCAAGTGGATGAAGCTGACATATTTGGCCTCACCAAAATTAAAAACTTTGTTCTGCAAACTCCCTGTGAAGAAGACAGATAAGGACCAGGAGAAAATAACTGCAAATCACACAACCAACGAAGGACTAATGTCTGGAATATATAAAATGTTCTCAAAACTCAAAGGTGAAAACAAACCAATTAGAAAATGAGCAAAATACAAACAAAAACAAAAAATCGCAGACACTTCATGGGCAAGATTGTACAAATGACAAATAATTGTATGAAAAATAAAGTAGACTTAGAAATAAGATTTTGGAAAGTTCCTCTCTTTATAACCAGATACTCTACTTCCATAGATTTCTCTGAAGGAAATAGAAATGTGCAAAACATTTCAGGATCCAGGATGTCAGCTGCAGCATTATTTACTTATTGTATTGAACCCTCTAAATCTGCAGCTCTAAGGCAATGGTTGAGAAAAGTGTGTTTCAGCCAAAAGCACCTAGAATTAAACTCTTCAGGGTGAGCACTTTTGTTTGGGTACCAGTGCATCGAAAATGCCTGAAATGTGCTTCAATAAATATTATCAGATTGATTTGAATTGAATAATCAAACATTGGGCATCACAGAAAATCATGACTTGGGAAAATATTCACAGTTCAAGTGAAAACTAATGTACAGATCACAAAATTATACATATCTTGTAATCACAGTTTTGTTTAAAAGAGAAGTAATGTGTTTATCATTGCATATTAAAGGACTAATGTAAAATAAATCAAGACATTATCAATGGTTAGTGGGTAGAATCTTATGGGATTTCATATTCCTTGATTTCCTTTATAGTGTTTGTGTGTATGTGTGTGTTTGTGTATTCCATATATTTCAATTTTTACACACACACAAAATTCCTTTTACAAACAGAAAGTAAGACACATTAGTTATGGGGTGGTTGTTTGTTTTGGTTTGGAGTTGTTTTGTTTTTGAGGCAATGGAGATTGTACCCAAGGCCTTACCTCTAAGCCTTTTTTTATTTTTTATTTGGAAACAGAGTTTCACTTCGACACTAAGTTGCTCAGGCTGGGCTGGAACTTGCTGTCCTCCTGCCTCAGCCTCCCAGAATACTGAAATTACAAACATGCACACATAATAATTGTTCACAATTATGGGTCTCTATCTGATACTTAAGAAACACATATGTATTGTAGCATAAGTAAATCAGGATAATTATACATCTCTTCAAATATTTATTTTTTTTTTTAGCTTTTGGTTTTTGGAGTTTTTTTTTAATTGGCCCCTAATAATTATACAAGGCAGCAGAGTTTTTAAAGTAGCTCAGAAATCATGCAGAATTATAGTGATTTCTAAAGCAATAAAGGAATTCTGGGGAGAGGTGACCTGCCCTGGGCCACCAGGCCCTCCCACCAACTGGGCAGCTTCCTCAGCTACAGGGATCCTCACAGTACCTTCAGGACCTATCACAGGAGACAGCACAACTTGTGCTCTTGCATAATCAATATTTTCCTTTAAGTTGAATCATTTTATTTAAAGAATATTGTTTAACAGGAATTTTATCACAATCATAAAGGGAAATCAGTATCAATTTTCATAAACAAAATACAACTACACAGTAAATGCCATTGTTTACAGACGGCATTATTTAGCTCCAGCTGAACACTGCTGCCTGCAGAAGGTTCTGAATACAAGGCTCGCTTTCCCTTTTTTTTTAATAAAAAGAAGTAAGTAAATGTAAGGAGGCAGGCATTAAAGACATTTGCCCCAAATATGCCTTTCTTGTGACATAATCAGAAGGCTTGAAAGTAGATAGAAAGAAGAGCGACATTTGATTCTGTGTTATTTATTCCCACGTCCCATAGCACTCACCTACAAGTATTTCTCAGGACACCAGTGAGGCCCATCTCATGCACTGGAGCTCACTGGGCTTCCAGCACAAGCCTTAATGAAGCCCAGGGTGTACAGTGCAGAGGTGGGCATTGAGGGACACAGAGGTTCAAAAGGGACCTCAACTTTCGCCAGTCCTTAGAAGACTCCACAGGTCACTGTGATGCCAAGGGAAGGGTCTTCTTCCACCCCACAGAGGAGTCACCTATGAGCTCCCCTCTCTCTCTCTAATCCATTAAAGGTGTGAGATGTACAGTTTGGGGGTGCTGGACAGGTAGAAGTGGGGTGAATGATCTGCAGTCATGTTTGCTAGTTACTGAACCAGGAAAAATGATCCTTTTCTGGCCAGAGCATTATCAAGCACAATGCACTGGTTCCATTAGCGTTGGAAGCATCCATATGAAATTATGGAACTTGTGATAGCTTTGTCTGGGAAACTGTTCATTTCTGATCGGAAGTTCTATTACACATGAATTTCATTCTAAACAGTGTTACCAATAGACTCAAGTGATTTACATTTAAGCAATCTTCTTTCATTATCTCATATCGTGTCAGGTAGCAAAAGATGGATTTTTATGGACTTTGATGATGAGAAATGTTTAATGTCCCTAAATGGGAGCCTTTCTCTACTCCAGTCACTCTGCCATGGGCTCCTGTGCTTTAGTCCTGCTTCAGCAGGCACATGGGAGCTCTGAGATGCAAGAGAAGGCATTCAGAAAGAGCATTCCAAACTTTTCTTAAATTGGACAGAAACAGGGTAAATGTTACCAATTAGGGCATGAAACACCCCTTAGTACCTAGCATTCTCTTTCATTGAGAGACAGAATGAGAGAGAAATATGTGAGAGAAACAACCTGATTTTAACCTTACAAAAATGGGACAGAGATGGAGGAGCCAGGTTTTGGAGAAAGAGACACTCAGCTCTAGGGAGAAGCAAATATGAAAATTTTTAACAAATCTCGAAGATGGGGTCAACGAGAAAAGCCGGGTTTCTAATTTGCTTTGCATTTGCTTTTTGGTTTCCATGGGGACAAACCAGCCCAGAAATACCATGAAGATAAGACTGTCAGATGGACAGCTAAGAGGCTACTTTTCCGGAAACCTGTCTACACAGCGGAATCCAAGGAAACATTCCTCAAAAGGCAGATGATCTTCTCCAGTTTCTTGCAGCTAATTTCTTCTCTACCTTTGGCCAAGAGAAAGCACTTATGTTTGATAAGGTGGCTCGAAGGAGCCTTTGGGATGAAATGGTTGAGTTAGAGCCTGAGTCACCAGGAGAGAAAAAACAGAATGACCTGTGCCTAGCTAGGGCTCCGCCAGAGAGTAGCAATTTAATCTCCACTTAAATCACAGAACAAGTTCCAAATCCAAAAGTTAACAAAACAAACAAAAGCAAAGAAAATAAAATGCACAGAACTCAAGTGCTCTGATTCAAGAAAAGATGCAAAAGAGCCTCCAAAAACAAATCATTTTTGCAGATTCAGGGATCCTTCTATCCTTTAGTGTGTCTGAGATAGCCTTGGAGACACTACCCGAAGTAACCTGTGGCAAGTTCAGGAACCAGGCAGCAAACTGAGCTGCAAAATGGGAATTTCCCCCTATGCAGAGAAAGGTGAGGGCAGGGTATGTCCTTGAAAGAAGGCCCATGGTTATCCTGAGCCGTGTAGAATGCTTCCCCCACACACACACAGTGCATGGTATCTTTAGAATCAAGGCTACAAACTGCATGAATAGCAAGTAATTCAATTAACTCTATAGTCTGCGATGAAAAAAAAGGGCCATTTTGCTAGCTCTAGTGGAGCACTAGTTTAACCCTGGTGCTCAGGAAATTCCCAGGCCAGACAGCATATTAAACCAGCTCTTCAACTTAAGAACAATTACTGTCATTTATCAGCCTGAATAGCAATAATGCACAAATCGACAGCTTTCAGGAGGCAAAAAGCTAGCTAGGTGTAATGATATGCAAAGCCACAGCACTCTACATTTTGAACTGTCTCCATCCCATCAATACATCTCCCACTACCTACAATTTATCAATACAAATGTGGTGCCCAATGAAGGCAAGACCAAGAAGATAAATATGAACAGGGTGAGGGGAAAAAAGGCTCAGGAATGTTTGAATTTTAAAATGATGAAGTACAGATCACATTCTTAACGCATTTTACATGCAATGACCCGATCACATCAAGTTCTCTCCAGAAAAAGGAAACAGAATAAGAGAATTTTTCAACCCCAAGGTTTCAGTCAGATGCAGCTCTTATTTCTTTTCTTGGTTTTAGACCATGTCTTCAGTAGAAATGTGTGATTAGGTAGAGCTCTAAATAAAGTAATAATGATCATGCATAGAGCCTTTTTCTTAATTACTTTCACATTTATAATTTCATTTGAATTTCATCATGTCTGCAAGAGATAAGGAGACAAATATTACTATACCCATTTTGAATGAAGGAAAAACTGAGGCATGCTGCAGTTGCGATGTCTTCTACATTAGTCAGGCACTGCAAAGCCAAGGCTAGAATCTGAGTCCATGCTCAGGTCTTGAAAAGTCACAGCACACCCAGGAATGAAACAAAGGCTGCCTGGAAGTATTCAGAATGGGTTAGCAGAGATGGAGGAGGGCAAAACAGGGACAAAGAGAATTTCTCATTTCAAAACCAGATGAATAGAATTTGAGTCTGCAGCACACATCAACTGAGCCCCTAGTGTGGCGGGGAGAGATGCCGGGAGGGAGGAGGGCAGCTCCTACCCCAGCCCAGGCTTGGCTTGCAGTCCTGTCCTCCCAGCCCTCCCCACCACACACTGACATTTTGCTGGGCAGCACCACTCAGCCTGATAGAATAAATTTACTTTATATGGAGGGCAGCCAGGGAGGGTAGTATCCAAGGTAGGAAATATTCCTACAAAGACAACGGGGATGGGGTCTCACGGGAGCTCTTGATACAAGTCAGGCAAACAAGGACCTCCCAGCCTGCTGCCTCGGGGAGTGTGGGGATTGTTTACCACCAGAGTCATTTTTATTCTTCATCTTCCAACTATTTTCACAGGCCTATTCAGGCTTTCCCAGCTGTTTCAGCCCTTGAATTTTGCAATGACCACCAGCTCTGGCGGACAAACTCATGCTCCCCTACAGAACATATTTTTTAACCCATTTAAAAAAGAAAACTAGTGATTGGTTTAAAAGTAAAGGGCTATGCTTGTTTGAAAGATAGGGAATTTTTTTCCCCCATTCTTATCTTTATTTTTTAATACCTACCAAATTTACAAATCACACCTACAAAAATAAGATGATCACGTCTCATAAAAGCACTGAGATACTCATTTAGTGAAATGACATCCTATGTCTTAATGTTTCAATGGGTGGAGAAAGCCCTGAACAGATTCTCATTTTCTGACATCAAATAAAGATGTGGGTGCATTTCCCTCCATTTATAAGAAATTACACCTTGCTCTTACCATTAAATTAGAACATCCTCTCCTCTTCTGCAAAATTTGGCTGCTTTACAATAAATACATAAATCAAAGAGGCAAGAGATCTAGACGCCAATTGGCAGACAGCACTATGAAATAAGCACCGGGACACAAGCGTGCGGAAGTGTTACAACCTGTTCCAATCTGCTCCCTGTTCTCCCCCATAACAAAAGAAGAAGAGAGTCCAAGCCCTCCCACACACGTGCGCGTGCACATGCACACACACATACTCACATACACACAGAGAAAAGTTTGGGAGGAGTACATAGAGCTAACACTGCTAGGAAGAAGAGCCACCCGACTGCTTAGGACACGGGTTTCTCACTCCTCTCGCTGAGCTGAAGTATTTGCCACATCTTGCCAACAGACGATGGTGTGAACTTGCCATGCAACTGCTGAGAAGTTTGGAAAAGCCTGGGGTTTTGCCAGTATTGTTATGGTCGTCGTCATCATCATTATCTTCAAGCCAAAGAAATCTTCCCAGCATCTGAGCTATTAGGATTTTTCCCAACAGCCAGAGGAGGGTGGTCTTTAGAATTAACTCCATCATTCACGTAATAAAGTAAATTTGGAGATACAGAGGAGGCAGAGAATAGGTGAGCATAGCGATTAGCACAGTTTTGGTAGCAAACAACAGCAAATGCAATCTAAAAAGGCTTGAAACAAAAGAGAATGTACTGGTTCACACAATGAAAGGTCCGCAGGATGAGCTGATTTGAGGCAGAAATAAATCAGAACCTACCACCCCCACCCTTCCCACTCTATATTCTGGGATAACCTTCTTCCCCAGTGCCACATTCGGACCTGCAGGATACAGTCCAAATGGAAATTCAGAACTGAGACTGATTGGCCCAGACGGCCTTGCTTTGTGTCATGCGTACAGTCTGAACCAATCACTGCCACCAAAAGATAGAGTGCGATGATTGGCTGAGACTGGGTCAACATGCCCCTCCCCAGCTCATAACGGCAAAATCTTCACTAGAGCAGATGGGTGGAGAAAAGTAACCTGTGAGCTCCACTCAGCTAAACTTGGAGCAGCAGATTTGGAAGGTAAAATGCAACCAATGTCCACTTCAAAGAATCACAAGGCATAACGAAATAATCTTTCAATTCCATTGACCAAGATAGCATACCCAGAGTTCACTCAGTTTGATTAAAGAATTTAGCCATTTCTGTGTCAGGTGTCTTGAGCCTTTCATATTCAGGATTCATGTTGCTTCTCTGCCATCGGCATCTGATGGATTTACAAAAACGATTCGAGGAGATGAGCTTTTCAAGCTTGACTTGAAATTACAAAGCTCAGGCCAGAATTTAGGTATCCCCTTAATAAAGAAAGAAGGCAATGAGATGACTGCAGGACCATAGAGTACTTTATGTATAATTTAAACTTCGGATGAACCTCACAAAGCGGATTAAGTAATTGCTTTCTATAAGAAATCAGATGAACACAGACAACTACATCAATTTTCAAGAAAACAATTTTACATTTAGTTTTATTCTTTTTTCTCTTCATTAAACTTCATTTGTTAAAATATAATATGATTATGGTAAAATCTATATCATAAATGTTTACCTCAAATAATTATCCCAAAGTAAACACATTCGAGTAATCTCTATCGAGGCCAATCTCTATGGTCTCCTCACTCTTCCACTCCTGGATAATTGATTTCCTGGCTTATAACAAGAAATGAAATCTTTTCTATTTTTGGAAACTTATGTAAATGGAGTTATAGGGTGTATCCTTTTGTCCTTGGATTCCTTCTTCCAAAAGAGTCACCCATGGAGTTGCTACATAGAGTATAGTTCATTTTTCTTTCTGCTTAATGGGCCTTCACTGAATATTCTAAAACCTATATATTCAATTTATTCACAATGATCATTTGGATTATCATGTGAGCACTCTTATACATATGCAGACATTTCTGTTGTGTTTATATCTAGGAGGGGAACTTTACTAAATAAAGGCAACTGGATACACCAATTTATGCCCCCAGCAATGGTAACACCTTCCTGAATACTCCCTTGAACCTTTTTGTTCTGTTCCTAACCATGACTCAACTAAAGCAGACCATATAGAGCTTTGGAAGCAGGAAAAGATCAGTTTAAATTCCAGCTTCACCATTTATTAACTGTGAGTGTTTCTTTGGAGAATTTTAGTTAGCCTCAGATCCCTGACCTGTGAAGGACCCATAATCAGAAAGTTCTTCTAAGAATCAAGTTATCAAAAACTTATATTCATGTTATAGATTAAGAAAAAGAAGAGTGGATCCTTTTGACTGAAATTACAGTCACCTAGTATTGGGACAGAATTCTCCCAAAAGCATTAGAAATGTAAACAGCAAGTTACAATGACCTCATTTACTATATTACCTTTGAAGAGTCGTTTAATCTCTCTGACCTTCAATCTTTTCATCTGTGAAATGAAAATAGTAGGATTTCCTTGATATGATTATAAACATAAAAACACATAACATATGAAAAAGAGTGGGAGTAACAGCAAAATTGGGAGAGATAACAATGACAGACATCATTAGGACAAATCCAGAAAATGTGATAAACATCTGGTTTTGTAAATTCATTTTGTTGATAGTTTTATCTTTCATAATGAAACCTGGTTATGTGCAAAGTTATCAGTTAATGAAATTTGGCTTTTCTGCCTCAAGATCTCCTTTTTTGTTTTCTATCTATTCCAATAATTCCAAGGTTCAGCATACCCAGAATCCCTATCATTCACTCCCTTAGGAAAAGCTTGCTGTCAAGAAAGATTAAATGTCACCGCTCAATATGACAGTCCCCAAATGTCAAAGTGAGAAGGGATGAGGACACACAACCTGTTCGATTCACTTTACAGACAGTGAAACTGAGGTCAAAAATCTAAGGTAACACTGCTAGTTAGTGACAGAGCCAAGGCCAAGGCCAACTCTCCTCAACAAACCCAGAGATCATTATTTAGTAGCTTGTACAAATATTAATCTGTATTGCCAATTGTAACCAAGATGCTTAGTTCTTTATTAAAGGTCTTTCAAGAATCTGAGAAAGAGTTAAAATATATCCAATCTCCTTATAAATGGAGTACTACTGTGCCCAAAGAAGGATAAACTTGACATATTCCTAGGTAAATGGATGCACCTTTGAGACCATATTCTTAAGTGAAATAAATTGGACACACATGTTTAAGTATCACATTGTTTCTCTGATGTGAGAAACCAAAAGTATAAATAAGAACCAAACCAAATAAGGTATATTAGGTATCACGAAACAGGAATAAAATGGGGAGGGGTTTGGGTATTATGGGAGAAAGGAAAGAAGGGAAAAGTTTAAAAGAATAGTTAGAAAAGAAGGAAAATTTGAAGCAAAACTTTTGTAGATGGTTGAAGGGAGGGTAGGAGAATGGGGAAAAAAAGAATCAAGTTATATCATGTATAGGTACAGATTCTCAAAGATGAATCTAATGATCATGTATATCTGAATTGTACCAACAAACTCTGAAAAAATCCAAAAATAATCCAATCTATCTACAAATTAATCCAATACTACTAAAATTTAAATTGTAGAACTAGCCCAAAAACAAATCAGTATTTATAGCTTAAATAACATCTTCCCTTTTAAAAGGATACATGGGAGGCTGAGGCAGAAAGATTATCAGATCGAGCCCAGCTTGAGCAATTTAGCAGCTTAATGATACCCTGTCTCAAAAAAATAAAAGGACTGGAGATGTAGCTCAGTGTGACGGTCTTAGGTTCACTCTCAAGTACCAAGAAAAGAATGAGGAAAACCACTTCTAGTCATGACAGAATAACAGATAATGAAGCTCACTCTTCTGCCAAAACTGTAAAACTAGACAAATATATGTATGAGGCAAATGTTTTAAGACACTGAACAACAGTGCAGGACTGTAATTTTCAAAAACACATGTGAGGTGAACCCCAAGATTTTCCTGGGGCACCTTACTGCCAAGGCGCAAGTGTGCGGAGTTCAAATTGAGCAGTAGTTGCACTGCGTTGAAAAGAAATTAGAGTCCTGGGCTGTTGAGTGGCTGGATTTTGGGGAGCAGAATAACAGAGAATAGGGATCTTCACAAATAGAGGTCTTAAACATCTAGTTGAGGATTTACCATGGGTCCTTAGCTGAGGAACAGGGTACACAAATTGAAGCTCCAGGAAGCCTAGCAGATGTCTTTGGAGATGGAATTGGGAATCATATGGTGACACAGGGAGGTATGCACTCATAGAAAGCATTAAAATTTTCACTAAGCCAAAGGAGCGAAACTTCACTGAATGTCCCAAGTCTCCACTTGAGATCTCAGAGAACCATCATCTAAAGTGAAAGCAACACCGTAAGGCTATTTAAAATAGACCCTAACAGCAAACTAACCCAACACTCACAGGACAGAAAAGATGCACCAATAATGCTACTACCTGACAGAACAAACATTAAAGCTCTTTAAAGGAATGTCTCATAGTTTGGAATCCCCACAGTTCCTCATTCCTAATGTCTACTATGCACGTGAAAATTACTAGACAGGAAAAGCATCATTGAAACGTGTTTCATAATCTTTTTTTAAACATTCAGTAGAAATGGATCCCAAGGTGACCCATATTTTGTTGAAATTAGCAGAAAGAACTTCCAAGCAACTCTATAAATATGTTCAAATATTGAAAAGAAAGCATTACCATAATTAGTGAAAAGCAGTCAAATAAGAATTTTTAAGGAACCAAGTAAAAAATCTGGAATATTTGAAGTATTAGTATGGGCTTAACAGGAAACTGCTAACGAAAATTAAGTGAATTTAGAGACAGATCACTCTGAAGAACAGAGATTAAAATATTAGAAAAACTAAATGAAGTCTCAGATGCTTTTAGGGAAAACATCAAGCAATTTAATAGATTATATAATTAGAGTGCTGGAAGAAAAGGAAAAAGAAGATAGAAAAAACATATGAAGAAATAACAGCTAAGTTTTTCACAAGTTATATGTGAGATGAGCTCATAAAACAAAGAAGCTCAGTGACATAAATACAGAGAGAACTGTGGCTAGATAACACCAAAAATGCTGAAAATAAAGAAATAATCTTGAAAGCAGTCAATTAATAAAGACTCATGGCTTACAGAGAAACAGTGCTATTAATGACAGTTAACTTCTCATCACACTGGAATTTGAATTTTCAAAAAGTAATGAGCAAGAGCAGAAGGTAAATATGTTGGAAAAAATAAAAACCATTTTGTTTATCTCAATTTCTCTGTAAAACAAATATCTAATCAAAATAGTAACACAATGTCATGAGTTTTACTAAATATAATTTAAAACATGACACCAAGAGCACAAAAGATAGCTGGGTTTTACCTTTGTAAGGGTATTATACTTTATATGAAATGATATGCTATTAACTAAAATAAATCTCTGATGTATTCAAAATGCACTAGGCTGAGCCATAGAGCAATCAATTTTTTGAAAATAGACCCAAAGAGATAGAGCTCTTGGTGTGATAAAATGTATAAACAAAGAATTAAAATAGAACCCTGAAAATAATGAAAAAGTATTCAAGAAAAAGGAAGAAAAGATTAAATACAAATTAGATGGAGCAACTAGAAAAAAATGCAAGGAGGTAGATATGAAGAATATTAATCATTATGTTAAATAAAATGGACTAAAGTCTCCAGTCTAAAAGCATAAGTTGTCCAATGGGATTCAAAGGCTATATCTGACTATATACGACCTGCAAGAGACATTTTATGTGAAAACAGGTTAGTTTAAAAGAATAAAAAATACAATAAGAAAGCAAGAAAACTAGTAAGGCTATATTAATATCAGATAGAAGTCAGAACAAAAATATTTCACAGTAAAGTGATTTCACAGAGGAAAAAAAGATAATTTATTAAGAAAACATAACCCAAAATATGTATACATTAAAATACAAAGAAACTTAAGTCATCTGTAGGAAAATGGATTTGACCTTGAAGTCATGTTAAGTGAAATAAATCAGACACTAGCTTAAATAACATCACACGGTTTCTTTTATATGATTAAACACAAGTTACAAATGAACTAAAGAACAAAATGAAAGATTAATAATAGTAAATAAGGAGATATAACATCTGCAAAAGGGAAGGAGAACAAGAGATAGAGATGAAAAAGAAGGGAAGGGGAGGGAATAAAAAACCGAATTAAGATTCGTTATGTACATGAACCAACTCCCCACAAGCAAAGTAACACTATATATTACAAGCATGTACTAACAAAAAAGAAAAGAAAAACAGAGAATGAATGAATTAAAAAATAAATAAAGGCCTAACAAAATTAAGAGGGAATATATAAAATTACAATCGTTACTGGTAATTTTAACATTTTAATAACTGACAGAACAGCTAGGCAAAAATTACTGTACAAAACACTGCAATGACATTATCAACTAATTTGTCCTAATTGACATTTTAATAATACTATATACAACAACTGTAAAATGCACATTATTTATAAGTAGGTACACCTGAAATATTCACCAAGATAAATCATATTTTTGGTCAAATTCAAGCCTCAGTAATTTTAAAAAATTTAAATTTTAAAGAGTATTTTCTCTGACTACAATAAAAAAGCTACAAATATGTAGAAATTCACATCACACTCCTAAGAAAGAAATCTGTAAGTCAAAGAAGAAATTATAAAGAAAATTCTAAAATATTGAAATCAAATGTCAATAAAATCAATATATATCAAACTTTGTATAATGCTACTAGAACTTAAGAATTTATACTTTTAATAGATAATTAGAAGAGTCAAGCTTTAATATCAATGATCAGAAACTTAAAAAAGTAATTCAACAATGAGGATGAGATGAAATATTAATAAAATTTAAAATACCATAATTGAGAAAATTAAAGCAAAACAATTTTCAAAACTATCAACAAATGATAAATTTAATCTTTACTATACATATGTACTAATAAAAATATTTTTAACACAAAAAACAAAGTAAATATATAGCTCCTAGAAAAACTATGGAAAAAAAGATAGTAAGTAATTTATCAATATCAAAATAAAAAGTGAGACATCTCTGCAGACACTAAAAGGATATCATATTACAAAATTTATTGCCATTGTATTTGACAGTTACTATGAAATGAACAGGTTGCTTGAAGATTTTTTTTTTTTGGTCTTTTTGAGACAGGCTCTAGCTATGCAGTTCAGGCTGGCCTTGAGCTCACTTGGTAGCCCATGCTGGTCTCAAACTTTTAATGATTCTCCTGCCTCAACCTCCTGAGTGCTGGGATTACAGGTGTGTGCCACCACACCTGACTTGAGGATTTTAATTAACTAAAGTAATTTTTTAAATAAAAAAAATCTGAAAAAGTCCATTAAAGAAATTAAATTTATAATCCAAAGCAAATTTGAGATGTAAATGGTTTGATTGGTGAATTCTATCCAATATTTAAGAAAAGAAGTCCCAGCTTACATGAACTCTCTCAAAAAATAGATGAGATAAAATTTTGCCATCAGTTTTATAACCAAGAAAACAGACAGCAAATATGACAAACAAATTACAATCAAGGGCAGTTACCATTATGTCTTTGAACACATGTCTATGAACACAAAAGTTGTTTACAAAAGATTATCAAATAAACGCTAACAATATATAAAAATAATAACACATTTGACCAAGTAGAGAATTTTTACAGAATGTTGGTTGTAAACCAACAGTTGTAAACAAATCAATGTAATGCACTACATTAACAAAAAAGTGGCAGTAAAAAATAAATTAATAAGTTATAAAAAATTAGTGAGATTTAATGCCCATACACAGAAGAAAAATTTTAGCCAGGAATTAAAAAAAGATCATCAATTTAATAAAAGGAGCTTCTTATACAAAATTAATATCATACTAAAGGCTAAAATATTAAATTCTTTCCCGTTTAGGTTGGAAATAAAGCAAAGAAGTCTTCTCCCACTATGTCTATACAACATTGTCCTGAAATTCTAGCTAGTATAATAAGAGTGGGAGAGGGAATTTAAAAAGAAGGAAAATTGTAACTTAAAATAGTATGGTGGTTTATACAGAAAGCCCTAAGAAATCTACAGAGATTGATTAGCAAATTTATAAACATTTTTAGGTAAGCCAGTATACAAAAATAAGTATTTCTATATTCTAGCAGCAGCAAACAATTGGAAATGAAATTTTAAAAGTTTCCTTTGGCATAGCATGAAAAAATATAAAATAGTTACAGGCAATGAAATGTATCATGTTCATAGACTGAAACACTTGATACTGATTTCTAATGTTGGAAATTTACAAATGAATTCAAACATTTTTATGGAAATGAAAATAACCTGGAATGGCCAAAATAATACTGAAAAGAAAGAATAGTGTGGGAAGACATGTTTGTTAATTCTTTACTAAACTACATATATTAACACTGAAACATCTGAAGATCAATGGAACAAAATAGAGTCCATAAATAATCTCACACACACTGATTTTTGAAAAGTAGTAAGGCCATTCAATGAAGAAAATAAAAACTTTTTCAGTAAACAGTGCAGAAAGACATAATAAACATATGAAGATAAGTGAACCTCAACTCTTTACTCTATATAAAATAATTAACTTAGGG
>PVJX010018842.1:0-35847 GCA_004027295.1 Dolichotis patagonum
CCAATTCACAGTGGAGTTTCTGTTGCTTGAGAGTCTAGTGCCTAATGATTTGAGGTGGATCAGAGGATGTGATGTTAGCAATGGTGCATGATTGAAACAGATGAAGCTTTGCTTACTCATTTGATACTCACCTCCTGTGGTGCAGTCTGTTTCTTAAGAGGCTGTGGACAAATACCAGTCCATGCTGGCTCTGTGGACCCCTGAAATAAAACATATTTATAACCAAATTTATAGTAGAGAAAGATGGTATTCATGCTCAGGAAGAATTACTATGAAGCACTGTCAACAATGTATTTGCTTAAATGTTTAGATAGTAAATAGTTTAGGCTTCATAAACCATGAAACCTCTGAGAAATATTCAACACTGCCATTGCAATAAAAAAGCAGTCATAGAATCAGTTTCATTAAGAAGAAATTTTAAAAGACAGCATTTGTAATTTAGATTTAAAATGTTTCCTATGTGCCCAGAGACAGAAGTTTCAAACAGTGATAGGATCATAGGGGAGCTATGCTCAACAATGGATAATCCATTGATAAATTTCTAACTAAATGTGTTACTAGGAGGTGGGAACTGTTTTTAGAATGTGGATCAATTGAGTATGCGCTGAAGGATATATTCTTTGCCAGGATCCTTCTGCATCTCTCTATTTCTTGACTACAGTGAATTGAGCAGCTTTGTCCTGCCATGTAATTTCACTGTGCGATTTCTTCCTTGGATTACATCAGTTATAGACTAAACCCTCTGAAACCGTGAGCTAAATAATCGCATTTAAATAGTGGGTGTGAGGCATTTGGTTCCATTGACAAGAAAGTTATTTGGTGGTTCTGGGGATTGAACCCAGGGCCTTGTGCATGCAAGAAAAGAACTCTACCACTGAACCACATCTTCAGCACCCTGAAAAAGTGATTAATACCACAGGTGCTTGTATTAATTTTCAGTTTTTGAGAGTGAGGGTCAAATGTTCAAAAATATTTCAAAACTGCAGATTGACTATTGTTGCCAGCTTGTGAAATTTCTCGATAGAACTCACTGGCATGAAATAATAAAAATGTATGCAATAGGAAATGTACATGACTAGTGAATAACTTTGAATTTTGCTTGCTATATTATTCCTTCATGGCTCATGAAAATATTATATGAGGAATATTATTTTTTTCATTCTACAAAAGAAGAAATTGAGATGCCAGCTTGCTAGGCAACCTACTCACTAAGTAAGGTGTAGAGGCAGATATTTTTAACTGCTGCAATGTGCAGCTTGTTGTATTTCTGAAAACACTGAATGCAATAGCTCTCTAGGAGGAGTCCTTAGTATGTCCATTCCTTTTACCATACTGTTGTGTGGCCAGAAACTTATCAAAAAAGGTAAAACAAATGCACATTCCTTAAGTGCAAAGTTTCAGAAACTCTTTAACTGTATATCAATTTACAAATAAAAAAATAAACATGGTGGTGATATAGTTCAGTGTGAAGGGCCTGTTCAAAATCCCAAGTTTTGCTAAAGAAAGGAAGGGAAAAAATGCAAGAAAAAACCAGAGACTTAAAATGACTGTGTGTATGTTTATGATGTACAGACATTTTTCCTTTTATTTCCTAAAAAATAAGATGTAATAACTACTGTATTTACACCATAATAAATGTAAGAATATATGTAGATTCTATGCCTACAGAATGGCATTTTAAGTAGGACATGGCTGTTCACATAGTTTGGTATGTAGTAGTCATAGTTAATAACTAGTTAATAATGAAGAATGATTGTATTTTCATATAATGTAGTCACTTTCTTCCATATGCTTAAAATAATCTGTAGATTACTAAAGTATGTGATATAGTGTAAATAATATGGAAGTAATTATTGTAGCATATTATTTAGGGTATAATAACAACAAACATCCATGTTCAAGACAGACACATTCATCACAGGCCATACAAAATTGTATATGTTAGCAACAATGAAACATTTTTCTTTAACATATGGATTATTTTACTCATCAACACATCAGTTCATTCATGATTTCTGTATAGCTCTCAAGTTCAATCTTTGCATTTTTGGAGCTTTATGGATGACATTTTTTTCATATTTTCAATTTGTGGTTCACACGTGCAGAAACCATGGGTCTAGATCAACAGTGGTGGACACATCGAAAATGCTTGAGAGAAAGACAAGGAATTCATAACTTCTATGATCCCTGGAGTTCAGGAGCAATCATTTGACACTTTACAAGTCTGTACACCTCATACAAATGTGCTTGAATAATTACTAGATTAGAAAGTTTTATGGCTTAAGCAAAAATAAAATTAGGAATCAACTCTTCATTTTCCATCACACATTATTTTCTTGAACTCGGAATTGGTGTTGGGAGTGTTTCATCCTCTACTTCAGTGGTTGCTTTCTTAGGGTCTATCCATACCCGCACTTCTAGTCATTTTATTCCCCCCTGAATGCTACAGTGCCGCAGCCTCAATGTTATGCTCCATCTTGTGCAGCTCTGCTTTATGCCTTCATCTACCTTTGTTCAACATAATTTACATCTTCCCTGGTGCCTCAGTGGGATAATGGGGGAGAGGACCAAGCTGAAGAGCCCTGATCATCCTCTTGTTTGGAAATAGTGATCACTATAAGCACACTGAGCAAGTAACATCCTTTTAGTTTTGTAATTCCTGAAGACTCCAGAAAGCATGATTATTAAAGTCAAAATAGTCTTGAAAAAAAGTTGGTATTTCCTTTGGCAAGCTAAAAAATGAGACATGAAAGTTGACTTTAACCAGAGATGTGACAGAATAAATGGAGAAAGACACACTATAAGTCAGGCACAATGAACTGTTGTCTTTCAGTGAGTTTCTCCATTTCTTCTGAATGTTTGAAGTATTTGGAAAATGTTTAGAAAATTTAGATGGCCCCGTACCCACAGAGTATGATTACGTCAGTCTAGGGTGGGATAGAGAATAAAAATGAAAAGACTGAAACATTGATCAGGTAATTATGGTTGGGACTGAGAATCATTGTTACAGTTCCTTTGTTTTGGGGATTAACATTTGGATGAGATATTTTGGAGAACAAATTTCCCATCTTCCTGACAGTGTTTTCATGCTCTTGTAGGAAAAACATTTTTAGAAGTCAGTAGTTTCTGCCTCAGTCAATTTTACTTTGGATTGATGTAACACTGAGAAATGTTTGAATCTGAAAGATACGAGCAGTTCCTTTTGTACTATCCTTTATTTATGTATTTATCTGACTATGGCTTACTAAAAGCTATTTAAAATTACATTGACAATTGCATTAGACAAGAAGTAGGTTTTCCTAATCTTTTCATAGAAAGTCTAATGTTTTAGTTCTGGGAAAAATTTAAATTTTAGGCATGTACCTATGATTCTTGTTACTTTTTTTGTACCAGGAATAAAACACAGGACCTTGCACTTTCCCGGCAGGGGCTTGTGTTGTTGAGCTATATGCCTGGTTTCCAGTTATACAAGAGTCTAAGGTAGGTGCATGACATGAGTCCAGGAGTTTAGCATTAACCTGGACAATGCTGGGACATCTCTCTTCTTAAACTAAAAATAAAACTAAGGAACAAATTCATGTAGCTCAAATGTAGTACGCATTTTGTGTTTGGCTTGAATTTTATCACAGTCACCGAAATTCAGACATTAACATTAGATATTATGATGATATTTTCTATAAAGGAACACCTTTCTTTCCCTTGTCCTAGACTTTTCCCATTGTCTCCTCTCCTCTATGACAAAAAAGAAAAGAAAAATTATAAAATATGATTAAGAAAGGACTGTTCCCTAAATTTTCTATAAAAGAAAGATACAAATTCTCCTTATGAAAAGAATCTATTTTATTCTTCCATCAATAATCAGAAAGCATTTTTTGATTTCTGAAAAGAATGACACAAGCACTATTTTTCTGTACTAAAATGGGGGAAATAATTTTTTTTGGTTACATTGTATTTGTATAAGTCATTGTCATAGTAGTTTAGCACTTGACAAGTACATGATTTTAACACAAAAACAACTCCAACTCTCCAAGTTGAATTTTAATGTCTCTATTTTGTATCAAAACATAGAACACTTTGATTGATATTAATTGTGAGCTTTCTTATTGTTGTTAGAGGTAATCTAGAGGTTAAGATGTATGTCTGTTCAATAACAGTAGTCTTTCTGCAATTGGACGCTTTGACAATCCCCAGAGCTTAAGAACATATTAGAAATGCAGTTAGAAATCTCTGACCAAGTCTAACAAATGTGTGAGCAGTAAGTTTACAAGACTATCACAATCTCAGTAGACTTGTGGCTCCTAAACTGTGGTCCCAAACAGCAGTATGAGCGATACCTGGAAAGTCATTAGAAATCCAAATTTGGAAACTCATCCCAGGACTGCTAAATAAAAATTCTGAGTTAACTCAGTAGCCTGGCTCTTACTAGCACTTTCAAGTGTCAAGTGATATCATTATATCATAAAGTTTGAGCAGTCATAATAAAAAGTAAAAATTTCAGTAATAAATAAAATATTGGACAGTACTATTCTCTGGATTGTGACCTCTCCAAAAGTAGAGACATTATCCTTAATGTCTATTTGAAGGAGGAAATAATAGTTGAAATTAGCTACTATACCATAGCAGGAACTAGAGACCTGTTCATTCACAGAAAGTCCACTGAGACCTGTTAAATATATGATGGTAAGAAATAAATAGGTTCAGATAGAGCTTTAGTAAAAGGTAGTGAAATTAGTTCATTAGTTCCATAAGTACAACATAATATGGAATATATGATTCATTAATACTTTCATCTTTTTGAATTTTGTCTTGAAATATATTATATTGAAGCCTGATGCTGATTTATATTAATAAATAAATCATTACGTAGTATTTGTCCTGATGCCGAACATAAATGATGTCCGTCAATTATTTTGTTTTCCAATAGTCTCTCTGATCATGTGTGGCATTTAATTAAAATTGGTATCATTTAGCTGTGTCATACAAACTATTAAACCTTTAAAGTGATGCATTCTTAACTTTTCAAAAAAGCAGTTAGGCCCTTTTCTTTAAAGAAATTTGGGTCACAACTGTTCGTATTACATAATGAAGACACAAGAGAGAGTTCTACTTCAGACAGAGCACAGGTATTTCCAGCATCCTTACCTTAGAGTATAGTAGAGACTTTTGTGTGCTGGTGGTCGGTGATTTGAGGCTGAAAGAAACATAATTTAAAATGCCTGGGCTGGAGATATAGCTTAAAAGTAGAGCCCATCTGTAGCTCATGGGTTGAGCATTGGCCTAAATGTGTGAACTTCAGGACTTTTCCAAACAAAGCCAAAAATGGTAAAATAAAATGCTAGGGTCTAGGAAATCATCTATGACTTCTGTTATTTTTCATCAACATTTCTGCAATGCTTCACATTTTGCAAAGAAATTTTGTTACTGTTTGTAGCTGTTGAGTCATGTCAGTCAAAACCCTGTTGGGTCTGCTTTTAGACATTGGAATATCTTGAAACTTATTCCTAATACAATAATTCTACATTTATCCCTCAACAGATAGATAACAATAGACTATATTCCTTCCTCCTATTTTCCTTCCTCCTTATTTTTTCAACAATATGCTCCGTGTAAAGTAAAACCAGTATATTCTGACATAAAGGAAAAATTTCTTTCATGAGGTTATAGAGAGAGGTGACTGAATTAGGGATAAAAGGGCAATTGCAAAAAAACTTTAATGAATAAGAAAGAATTCTAGTCACCATGGTACTTGCAACTAGGAGTCTTGAAGCAGGCAGAAAGCTGTGGAGATTAGGAAGACAGCCATACAAGCATAAATTGGGGCTCTGCTGGTCAGAGAGTGTTTTCCTAGAATAAAGCGATTTAAGCTGTGTTTCTTTCAGTCGCTGTCCCTGAAGAAATGCTCCAGCAAACAGGTTCCAGTGTAGCATGGCTGAGTGGGGGGAGGGGGCTGTACCAACATCTGCTCTAAGTAGGGAAGATTGGCATTCACTGTTTGACATACAGAGCCTGTGACCAGAATTCCATTCCAAGCAAGGGATCCAACTACTTAAAAAAATTGAAAGCATTAACCTCAGGCTTCACTGTGACCCAGAGAATTTCTGGGGGGTAACTAACAGGATCCTGCTGCTAAATTTCTAGACTCTGGTTTAATAGACTTTTTGGTGCTTGGATAACCTATTGATCAAGACTCAGTTTTTGAGGTCTAGCTTAGTTTTTCTCTTGAATTTCTATTTTCTCACTTTTCCATTTCTCCAGAATTTCTTACTGCCTCATTTAATAATCTCTTTCATTGGCATAGGTGGATCTGTGTATTTCCAGTTTGCTCACAACCAATTATGTTGAAATAGACCTCTTCAACCAAGATTAGTTAATTCTGGGATATTATGTGTGAACACACAAATACCACATTTGGTTTACAGATCTGAGCAAGTGTATCATATGAAGAAAGGCACTGTGTGATTGGTAAAATTGATATTGCACATAATTTCTTGTTATAAATTAGTTCTATTTCTGTGATAGTTATTCTCAGTGGTTTTTTTTTTCTTAAGCAAGAAGGTAGAGTTGATTTCAACTATACTCATGTGTCACACAATCATGTTTTGGTCAACTACAGACCAAATATTAAGTGGGGGAATATGCCACATAGCCTGAATGTAGAGAAAATTAGATGATCTAGGTTTGCATAAGACCACACAACAACAAACTCTCCTAATGACATATTTCTCAGGGTATACTCCCACCAGGGACCCATGAGTGAATAAAATCAGGTTGACGGTTATTTCCTCTTACTTTTAAAATAGCATATTACTTATTCAGGTAGAAAAGAATGCATACTTTGGGTAACTACATTGACTGTAGCAATACATAGTGCAAGAACTATTGTTATTCACTTATTAGTTGATTATGAAACATTTTTATAAACTAAAAAGTCCAATATTTCATGCATGGCTTTAACCATGTCTGCTTTTTTAAAATAAAAATGGAGCTGTTCCACAATTTCTTCTTAAAAGAAATAACTTCCAAATATAATCACAAATAGAAGGAGCAGTTACATATAACATGGCTTTTCGGGAAAAGCAAGGTGTTCTCAAGGTTTTGAAGTTCTCTCTAAAGACGTCAGTTGTTTTGTTTTTCAAGGAGGAGCTTTAATTGAAGCAAAGCAGGAGTTCCCCCGTAGGGAATAGTATTTCTGTAATGATAATAGCCTTTTCCAGTAATAATTCTTTTATAGATACACAGTGTTTACACTTGGAGCCCATTGGAACTCATTGAAATGTCTCTAGGGGGTTTTAGAAATATCTTTTTAGGGAAGGAGATTGATACAATGATAAAAGCCAACATCTGGCGCAACTGGGCTTCACAGAGGCCTTTGTGAAAATGATTTCTAGAGATTGGCTGTACGTAGTTTGCTCACAGGCGCATTGCATATCTTGGATCTGATTTCCATGTCCTGTTTAGGTTAATTTTATGTCAGTATGCATATAAATGATATCGCACTTCCCTTTCCTTCATGATATGAGTCCACCCTTCAGTCACCATCACCTTCCCTGAGGAGCGGTAACGGCTCATCAGTCCTCTGCACCTGTCACCTGTGCTGCCTGTTTCTAACCTGCAGTGACAGTACTGGGCACTCACCCACCTGGTTTGATCCAGTGGTGTCACGTAACCTAAGGTGCCTGACTCAATTGCAACACCTTTATCCAACCACCTCACGTCTCTGAAACCGACAGTCACCTGAAGGCTTGCTCTTATTCACCGCCCCAGCTGTGAGCAGCTGGAAAGCCAGAGTGTGATCTGATTGCTCTGCGCATAAACTTGTGAAGACTTACCATTTGTATAATTCAGCCCTCAGAATATGAAACAAGTAGGTGCATGATTAATGAATAAATGAATGAGCAAAATGGTTAAAGGCATTCCTAGATCTTCCCTGTCATAACTTTATTTTATTAGCTATTTCCTTCATGAAGCACCTATCAGTGCCAAAGGAAAGTGAAAGCAAATTGTACAGTACCTGAGCGACTCCTCTCTCCACCTAGGGTCTAAAGATCAGAAGTAGTTCCTTCCATTTCTAATACCAATTTTACCATAATCTTGGCTTCAACCTTGGGACAGGTTTTGGATATTAAAGCACCCCGTAGCCCAGTAAAAATTTCTGCAAACTATGCTGTTTTACACTTTTAAAGAAATGTTTAAATCCTGCAAAAATGACAGAATAGTTGATCGATACACAGTGTGTTTTGTCACGTTTCTTTGTGTTTCTTGAGTTATTTCAGATCTAAAGAGATCCGATGGTGCATTTTGGTTGTGGTTAATTTAAATTTCATAATATTCATTTACTGATATTTTCCTTTAATTTCATGAATATTGACTGTAAATTACTAATTTTTAGCTACTCTAAGGCTGTAATGATCTTATCCTCCCCTCAGTATTCTAAGAATATGAACAGAAAATACAAGCATATGAATGATCATAAAAGAAACTATTTTCTACCATGCCTTCTGTGAAAAATAATGGCCATATTATATAAAGTATCAGCATATCTGTCAAATCCATAATCATAATATAGTTTTAGTCTTAAATGATGGCATTACCATTCTGCTTTACTCATCCTATGTGTTTATGTTTTTAAAAGGGATATAATTTGTGATGATATATGAATATACTTGTGATCAGTGCCCACTTTTATGTGAATTGAAACCAAACATCTTACTAAGATTGTAGCACAAAATGAATAGGGTCCATGTCGCATCAAATTTAAACCCATGGTTTCAGGCAAAGAAAGTTGAAATGGAAGCAACAATTTTGCTCATACTCAATAATATTTCATAGACTAAAAAGAATTTATTTTAATAAGCAATTAGTAAATGCAATATAGTAATGAAAATTCTTGGATCAGAGAATGGAAGTGAGCTGCTGTTTCCTAAGAGGAAGAAAGAGCAGGGTATAGAGAACTAGATATCAAAGGGCAAATTGCATCTAACAAAACATGGACCAATATGGGAAGAATTGAATGCTAAGCAATGAGCCAGGTGAGAAAAGATATCCAGCCCCAGTTCCTCAAATTAATTACATTTTCGTGAGGAGTCTAGATTTGAATAACTGCTGTCAGAAAAGATACCACTAAAACACAATGCTGAAAATATATTCTTCATTCAGTTGAACCTCTGAGCCCTCACATTCAGTCCACATTTTTGATGTGTGGTTAGGACACCCATAAGTTCTTCATACCTCCTCCTTCATAGCAGTGTTGGTAGCATTTGTTCATCTCTCTTATGCATCTTTTGACTGTACACTGAGTTGAAGTGTTGAAATGCACCACTGATTGACTTCCGAGCATTTGCACACATTCTTTCCTTTGTCAGGATGCCCTTCGTACCGCATTCCCTGGCTTCCCACTGCCACCCGTGCACACTTGAAGCTAATTTCCAGGGAGTATCATGGTTTTCAGGAAAACCACGAATCATTCTGTATCTTTATCTATTTACTCAACTTCTCACCACCCCCATCAGTATGTAATTAAATAAAATCAAATGGGGATAGATTGTTATATTTCGCTTTGTATCTACCTCTTAGATTACCACTTGGCATGCAAACAGGCACTATACGAAAATGTGCTGAATAAAAAAATGAATATATTAATGGGTGTACTAACAGAAATGGGTAGTGTGTACCAATAGATATATTGTCTAGATGTCAGTTAATAACTGATATAAAAGACATGTGCTCCTGACACCATAACTATCTACTTTTATTAAATGTCTATTCTTTTACTTAAAAGATTGTTTTAGCTGTGGAATTTTAAAAGGCACTAAAATTATTTGGGCAATGTGAATTTTATTTCATTATTATTTTATATCTCCAAAAGCAGGAAGGTAAAAGGAAGGCAGATACATTTGAACTTTTCCTGAGCATCTATTACATGCCAGGCACTAGTTAAGGGATTTATTGAGGAATCTTCTTTTCTCCATGCCATAATGTAAATTAGTATTAATATTCCAATTTTGAGTATAGTACCTATGTATATGTAGTCTACAGTGGATCATTAGTTTAGTAGTAGTGGAATTGAAATTGTATTTAGCAGTTCAAGTGATGTAAAGATACTTGTGTTTTTTAAACTCAGTAAAGAAACTGCAAATTGACATACATACCTGTTAATTTAACTGCTTTTTCCCTCTCACATTTCAACCTGCATTTCACATACTCTCAAATACTTTCCTGTGTACTTTTCCTCCATCTTCTTTCATTATCTCATTACGTCTTGAATTTTCTTCTCTTGGTTTATCCTCTATATTATTTACGGTTGCTTATCTTTTTTGTGGGATCACTGAGGCCTATTAGAAAATAATCTTCTAGGCAGACATACGATCCATCCAAGACTTGCAAATTTAGAGAGTTCTTAGTAGATTAAGGAAAAGCTGTGTTTTTAATGTCACAGAGCTGAGGAAACCGAGGTTCATAGTATGTGCAGTGAGTCATTTTAAGTCAATGAGTCAATGAACAGTTCACAGTGATTGGAGTCGGGTACCTGGATGGAGGCTTATTGTGAGAGACAGAGAGAGAGATAGAGAGGGAAGGAGGCAGGGAGAGAGAGAGAGAGAAAAACAGAGAGACAGAGAGTGAGAGAGCAATTATCCATGGTATGTCTCCTACCTCTCAATGAGTCATAAATTTATTGATTTTTATGAGAGTTTTATTCTTATCTCATCAGCTCTCACATAATGATAAATGTATTATTAAAAGAAATAAACCTGCATGTTCACAGTGTGTGTTGATTTTGCTTTTATTGCTTGGGGAGTATCTTTTTAAACTGTTATCTTCTAAAAAGACATGTTGAAACTTCTCCTTGGCCTCCCTCAGAATGTGCCCTTATTTTGGAAGCAGAGTCATTGCAGACATAATGAGCTACGTTAAAATGGCATTTTAAAGGATTAAGGTGAATACTTAGTCCAATGACTATTGTTGTTATAAAATGATACATGAGCAAATCTCTACCCCCACACCTAGGCTTCATAGAAATCATGACCTTACCAGCACCTTAGGTTTGAGCTCCCAGCTTCCCAAAGAGGTAGGAGAGTTACGGAATTTTCACCCAGCTTGTCCCATGTACTCTGTGACAGCAGCCTTAGGAAACCAACACAGTAACCTCCCCGTATTCATTTTCAGTTTCTAAGCTTCCAGTTCCCTGCTGTCAACTAAGATGAAAAAATATTAAATTGAAAATTGCAAAAATAATCAAGTTATTAGTATTAAGTTGCACATCCTTCTGAATAGCTTGTTGAAATCCCACGTTGTCCAGCTCTGTGCCACCCAGAGTCTGAATATTCCCTACATTCTGAGTTTCATACTTGGCTGTCAATTTGATTTTCATGGTTTCAGGGTTCAAGTGAACTTCATATAGTAGGCTAATGTTACGTCCTGGTGCCTGTGTCTTTCACCTCATTTTAGAAAATCATGGAGTCATATAGTCACCAAAAGAGGGAGGAACATTATATTACAACATTATATTAGCAAATCATTGAGTCATAAAGTCACCAAAAGAGGGAGGAACATTATAATACAACATGATACTCTGAAAGAGAGAGATCAGTGCATGTAACAATTATGACAGAATGTTGCTGTAATTGCTCTATTTTATCTTTGGATACTGGTTTTATTTTGCAGTGCCTCATTTATAAATGTGTGTATAGAATAAAACCAGCTTCAGATAGGGTTCAGTACTATACACAGCTTCAGGTATGCTCTCCAGGTATTGGAATATATTCTGCAGGTAAACGGTGTCTGCTACAGACTAATTTTTAAGGGAAAATACTTTGTCAAAATATTTGCAGTCCACAGATGAGATTGTTAGGATGACTGAGATGTATATGTTCTGGAGAACTGTGAATATTTGAAACTGAGGAACTTTTTAGTGGTGCTGTAGGTACTATTGATGCTGGTCCTTTATTAGTTTCCCTTTAAGTATTCTAACCCTCTTGAAAATTATGTACTCTTCTGTCACCTGTGACCTCCATGGTTGAAGAATTGTTACAGTGGATGAGGAAGCTCTAAGTTTATAGCATTAGTTTTGGTGTCAATGAGATGACCTTAATCTCTGGTAAGCTTCACATTCTTTGCCTAAGGTCACATTTAAGAGATGAAAAGCCATGGTCCTTCCTCTCATATGTTAGTCTCTTTCTTATTCTCGGAGACTTCAGGAGATTAAATAGTAGACATCTTAGAAACTAGTTTGGTTCTGGATGCATAAAGTACAAAAGGTGGTATTGTTATATTCTGAGGCAGTACATTAAAAATTATGCTCTTGATCATGTATCTAGCTTTCTTTTTTGTTGATATTATCTTTGGATGAGTAGGTGAAAGTCAGGCACCTTGAAAATAAATCATTTGCATTCTCATTAGAATTCCAGGAACTAACAATGGTGCAGTGATTTGTACCCCACTTCCACCCACATTGTCCTTTTTGGTGTCTATTTATAGTTAATAGAGTAATTGCTTCATAAAAGAAGATTAATTAAATTTATAAAAACTGAGCAACTTTATTTAAAAAATAACAAGATACATTTTTATTTCAATGTGAAAATAAAATTACAACATGATCTTGGTAGAAAATTTGTATAAATCAAAAACCACCCACAAATGCTTCATATTTCTTAGTTTCCACTATTTTTCAATTAAGGTTTAATAGTTGTACTCAAATTGCTGTTTTAATTTGCTACCTTCTTTTTAAACTTGTCATTATACTAGTTTTCCTGTGTTATAAACTGGGCTACAAGTATATGACTAAATAGTGATCCATTATTTAAAAATATCAGTATTAATATAATCTTTGCCCTGTTTCAGCAATTTCTGTTTAATAGGTTAAAGCTTTTAAATCATAAAAATTATTCACATCACATATGCACAAGTATAGGTTAAGGTATCTGATGAGGGAGCATCTGTTTGAAACTCTTTATTTTTTGTAAAATTCTCTGTAGATCTTATCTATGCATTTTGTTTTCTAAACCTCAGCACCTACAAAATCCTAACCTGAAAATATTATGACACTACTCATTTGCTTTCTCCATGGTAAATTCTGTAGAATTAAAGGTGAATCCAACGCAACACAAACATTTCAAGCACTGACAACAAAGTGTATGTAGTAATAAATGTAATTCAAAGAAAATAATTTCTCATGCAAGGTGCACATTCCAAATAATACTCTGCTTAAACTGAGCAACTTCCAACTAGGAATATCAGAGAACTGAACTCAGAAAAGGTAGATTTGTGTTGGAATGTCAGAGTAATATGCTTGAAATACTTGTGACGTTTAGAGGGAGGATTAAGGAGAAGCATTGCTAGATAAAGGTCAGAACTATCATTTTTCATAAAAAAGTAGCAAATTCAGCATATCTCTGTCAGCCCATCTCAACTTCCTGAATAACTGATACCTTTACCGTTCTCTGTGCAGAAAAATTTCTGATGCCTCTGACATCCTGAAATTTTGGGCTGCCTACACCACTTTATATAACATCTGTGTATTTCTGATTCCACATGTGTAACAGGAGGAAGTTGGTTTTTTCATCAAAACTGCTCATATAATGGTTGTTGTTATTTTAATTGTACACCAATTTAATAGCACAGAAGTGAAGAAATATAAGTGCCCAAAGAAATATGGTTATTTTTTCTTTGCGAATGTTAATGAATTGAAAACATGCGACATAGAGCAGCCACTTAGAATTCACATACAAATTAGTAACTAGTGGAAAGCCAATTACCAAAAGGTGGAAGACAAGTTTTTGGTGTACAAAAATATTATTCTTGCAATCGCTTCACAAATATCTCTAATAACATACTCTACTATAAGTAAGCCAAAACTGTATAAATTTTGCGCTAAGTTAGTTGATAAACCCCAACTAAAACATGACCTAGGCTTTATGGTACAATTGGACAATGAATGTATATTTATTATTTTTAATTTCAGAACATGTTTAAAAAGTGTGCACCATGTCAATAAACTAAGATTTATGTAATTGAGGAGTTAAGCATGTAAAATAAAAATATCCCATAATTCAAGTTTAGTAAAAGAGTCAGCTAAACCATGAAGGAATTTGAATTCCAGACCAAGCAGCTAAATTTCTGGGGAAAATATTTGGAAAACATTGAGTAAGTCGAGGCAGAGTAGTAACATGTCTTATAACATCATTTCACATGAAGATCAATTGAACAATCAATTTTTTTTTTTATCGGTACGGGGAATCGAACTCATGACCATGAACTTGTAAAGCGGACGCTTATGCCGCTGAGCTAAATCTCCAGCCACATCAATTGAACAATCTTGCACAAAATGAATTAAAGTTGTCAAAGACTAGAGGAAGGAAAAAAGCTAGAGTGGTAAAGGAGGAAGAGCAAAACATAAATCATAGAGGCCAAATTAGATCAAGAATTATTTTTAAAATAGAGTATGGGGCTTAGCATTTGTATAAGAGACATACCTATGACATGATTCCTTTAATCTTGAAGTACCAGTTGAATGACAATAACTGAAGGAGTAATAAGGCATAGGTGAAAAGAAATGCATAAAGATTAACAGTAAGAAGGAACTAAAACAAAGTTTCATTTTAGAATTGTTGAATAGACAGTTTGATTCATGTACTCTGCTTCCACCCAGGTGTCAAGGCCTCTAGCCTCCTACAATCAAAGAGCTCTAACCTCCTACAGTCAAAGGGCTCTATCCTCCCACAGTCAAAGGGCTCTAGCCTCCAAAATACACACTACCTGCAACTTAATGATTGGGACTCATTTACAGGAAGGAGTTAAATAAGAAAGGAAAGAGGAGCCCACATACGGTTAAAACATGTGACCTCCGCCTCCCAGAAAAAAAGGCGATTGAGAGTTTGAATGGGAATAATTAAATATTACATGGAAAGGAAAAGCTCTTTAGTCTATGACAACTGAAACATGATTGGTGATTTTGGAAAGCAGATTAATATGATTATGAGAAGCTTAAAACAACTAAAAAAAGACTCTGAGAGGATAGAAAACAGCTGCAACAAATGATGTATTCTAAGAAGTGTGCCTTTAAAGTTAAGAATAAAATAATAGAGATAATTCAAGAAAGCATTCTGTTTTTAAATGGGGTAGGTCTTAAGAAAATGATAATGCAAGAAAGAGAAAACTATAATTGAATCCAACTGAATTTTGATTGAGAAACATATTTTATGTGAATTATGATAAAATATATTTATGCACTAACTTTATCATTAAGATGGACTGCCATGTGAAAGGTCAATACATGGAAATAGTGTTTTCTAAAATTATATGGAAAGATGGAACTAGATTTATCTATAAATGTCTACATATTTATATTTAGTTTGAAATACAAGAAAAATGGAGGAAGAAACAACACATCTTTCCCCAGGTTCTCAGAAAAAATGTGGTCTAATTCTAAAACTATAAGAGAAATGGAATTCAGGTCGTTATTTGCTGGTGCTCTACCTCTGAGCTACACCCTCAGCAATGGAGAAACACAAAGAAATTACACTTTTAATTCTATGTTGTTCTATTTTTATTGTATTTTGTTATATTAATAAGAAAATTCCTAACATTTCTAATGTATTTAAATTACTAACCTCTTTTTGTATTAAAAGAGAATAGGCCACAACTTACCTTGAAGCATTTGTTGTTATATCTAATGAGAATTTAATAATTGAGTTGCATCGAATTAAATTAATTTTTATGGTACATTGAATGCACAGCAGATTATATTAATTTTTTCCCATTTATCCTAGTTGCATGAATCTCATTTAAGGCAAATTCAAGTTAGATAAGTGAGATCATCACATAAATTCTCAGTACCTGATAAAACACATCTATGAGGTTTTAGCTTTACGTTAGTGAAAATGCTATTCTACATTAGGCATGGGGAAAATGGCAGCCTAGAAAAAAGTTAGAATCTGAAAATTAAGTATATATATACAATGCACCAATGGTTAACTTGCTGAGTTTTTGTTTGAAAGTTATAACCATGCAAATCTCTAGTTTATCTGTCTACTAGAAATACTCAGACAATGGAAAGAGGCCCATTTATGGTAATCCAATTACACTATTTTAGTATGAGTTTTCTAAAATGCATTATGTAACTGTTAGCATTTTTACTTGTCATGAATGTTCTGATTTTTTTCAACAAAATTCTCTCTATTCTTACCTATTTCTTAACAACCATTTATTGAATACCTTTCTATGCAGACATTGTCATAACTTTTTGAAAAGCATGAATCTATTCTCACTAGCTTACAAAAAATATGGATATAGATAAAAAGCCACTTTGATTCAGGAATTAAAGTTTATAGGTGGATATATATATATATATATATATATATCCATGTATACATGGATACTGCATTCATTCATGTAGCCAATCATTGGTCAAACATATTTTCTAAAAAGACATTCACACTGAGACATTATTATGACTCCCTAAACACCGTTGTATGTAAACTTGAATTGTATTAAGTATTATATGTAGTCTAGACATAACATAAACTATATGAGAGGATTTGCATAAGGTATTTGCAAAGATGATGCCATTTTACACAAGAGAATTGAGCATATTTTAACTTCGGTATTCACATGGATCCTGGAGCTAATATCCAAAGGGAACTAAGAGGCAAGCCATTGTAGGAGTCATTGATATGAATAAGGCCATATATTAATCAGAAAAATTAGAGAGCAATGGTATGGCACATGTCAGCTGTGAAAGTTTGAGCTGTGAACTAATGGAAGCATTTAGGAACTCAGATAAGTTAATTCATATCATGTGAAAAAAAAATCTCCAAATACTTGTAGTTTGAAACAAAGGTTTGTAACTTCTTTGTACCAATGTCTTTGCCAGTTTATATAGGGTTCTAGTCCGTGTTGTTCCCACACAGCACAAGATGGTAGGTGCTTCTCTCATTTAGCTTTATTGCTATGTGGATGTATACACCAACAGCCATGGTGGGGAACAGGTGCTTCCGAGCATCAAGCACATTTAATTTAACCCTGTAGCCTCACAGAAGCACAGGGTATTTTGTTTCAATCTCAGGGCCCTGAAGCAGCCAAAAGACCACATGCACATGGAGAGCTAAGTCTAAGAATATAGAATAAATATAGGTTTTCACTGGTCTAAGAATATAGAATAAATATAGGTTGATGATGAATGTAATGGGATCATACAAATTAATCTTAATTTATCTCTAGTCATTAGTGGCCCTTTCAGAGTAAAAATAAAGAAAGTAGGCGTGGAACTTAATATTTTAATTATAATGTAATGCTTCCCTTTTCTTACATTTATGGGTGCCAGATAAATTCTTTCAATAGGTAGTCATTTAAAAGAAGGAGGAGGAGGAAAAGGAAATTGGGCCTTTTAAGGAAATTGGGACTTTTAAGTAAGTCTCTGATCTTTTTGATCCAAAAGCCTATAAATTGCAGAAAATATCTAGTAGCTTCTACCTTCAACCTTAGTTCTTACAGAAAGACTTTGAAATTCATCTTTATCTTGAAGGTCTTTCTTTTCTCTCTTCTCTTCCCTCCCCTTTCTTCCCCCTTTCTGTCCCTTACCCTTCTCTCTCTCTTTTTGACTCTCTCTCTCTCTCTCTCTCTCTGGTACTAGTGGTTCAAACCAGGACATTAAGATATATCTCTAGACCTTCTTTTTATTATTATTACATTTTATTTTGTGATAGGATTTCCCTAAACTGCCCAGACTGATTTCAAACTTGTTTCCTCTTGTTTCAGTTTCCCAGAGTGCTGGAATTACAGGTATGTGCCACAGCTGCTGGACTGAAACCTCTTTCAATTTGATATTTTGGGTGCAGGGACAATAAAAAAGTCATAAATCAGACTTTATGTTACTAATAAAATGGTGCTTAGTAATTTATATTTTCTCTACTTCCTGTTTTCAAATATACACATTTTCTATTTTTGATTTTTGAAACTTTTCATGTACAGCTCACAGAATTTGTTTTCTGTGGGACAGCTTTAAAATACCCTTAGCCATGCATAATTTTTTGCATCTTTTTGTTTATTCAGGTTACTGCAAGTGGTGCTTTCCCAATTGTTTTGTAATTCATTTTTAAATTTCAGCTTCCAATAGTAGTTTCTTCAGTACATGTATCACTTTATCTAAGAGTCACCTTGCTATGGTTTTTATCTTAGCCTCATAAGGCAATGTATCTCTCACATTCTATTGGTCAAAGCAACTCAGGAGTCCACAGATGAGTCAAGTGTGGATGGACAACCTTCATGTTGCTAAGTACAGGTGCAAATAAAGCAGCTGCATGTGTAATGCACCACAGTGCTATCCTGTGTTTATTATAACAATGGAATAAATATATTTGAAAAGCACTTGCTATATATTAAAATAAAATTTTAGTAGCCATACATATTTTTTCACATAAATAGAGACAAGTTTTATGCCAAAAGCTAACTTTGGAAAATCTCATTACTAACCTGTTTGCTAATTATCTCTTGGTTTTATTATGTGAAGGGTTTTGGACAATATAGTTTTTTTGGGGGGATGGCCTCATGTGTTTGACATTAAAATTTGTTTCATAGCTCATAATGGAGTTTTATCAAAAATTTCATAGAGATTATTATCAGGAAAACTATCTGGTTCTCCTGGTTGTCACTTCTTGCTAGAATGGCTAGTGTTTGGAGACAAATGGCCTTGGTAGTCCTTATTCTCATGTACCACTGATAGTTTCGATCACTCTGAAGCAAGTCCAGATGGCCATATGTTAGAGATGTTTGCCTGGAGTCCTTGAGAATCCTGCAAAGTTTACTGTTGAGATAACTCTTGTCACCTCTAACATTCTGACTCTCTCATTTTAATAGTCTTTGCTTATTATTCTAAGGGAATCATCTATTAACTTCAATATCTTTTCCTAAAACCAAGACAAATGTCCCTGCCTCCTGAAGACTAGGATATTTATAATTTTATGGAAAACAGGTAAAACAAAATTTCATAACAAAATAATAAGGGAATAGCAATAGTTAATAAATTACATATTGTTATCTTTAAAGTAGTTTCTCAGGGTGAAAGATATGTGCACAAAAGGAAGGATTGTCCTAAATCTTAAAAAGTCAGGCTGAGCAGAAAGCGTAATAATAGAGGAAATACTTTTCTTGGATTTTTAACACAAGTGATATTTTAATTCATAAATAATGACTGCTAAAATAGACATGCATATTAATGACTAATCTTTACATTTATACATAGGAAAGTATGACTTTTAAATGTTTTAAAAGAAGCACAGTAGAATCTGGGAAGAGGACAGCTCACTGTTTACCAATCTATATATGCTTGGCTTTGGATAACTCCAAGAGAGGCTTAGTTTATTCTGCGGAATAGAGGAAAGATTGTTCCCTAACACCTCTGCACTGTTTAATGGAACATACATAACAGAAAAATTTTGAGTTTACAGAACTTTTTAAATAGATTCTATTACAAAGTATTTGGAGTAGGATAAAATGTTGGATTGGAGCAGGAGAAAGTGATCTGTATCAAAGAGCAGTACCTCTAATGTCATAATTTCTTCTTCTCTAAATTGATAATAATATAGCACAATTTTGTCTAATTTATAGGAAAAGTTAAAATAACATTTATTGTTGTACTCTTTAAGAGGCCATATATTTGTAACTTAACACATGATAAAATAACCATTGTCATAAATATACTCATGAATTCTTCTAAGAATGAAACTTTACTAGTTTTGCAAAGGAAACCAGCAGGTTATTCTGCATACACTGCACAGAAGTCAAGGATAGGAATTTCAGCTTTAAAATGTCAGGTGTCTAAATATATCAAAAAGAAGATATGCTACCACAGTAGTTCATATGAAAATGTTATGGGACTTGGTTTGAAGTCCTGCTTAATAGGAATTCAGTTTATTGAAAATCTCTGGTATACTTAGGAAGAAAAGTATTTATATGATGTGGGAAGAGGTACTCTTATTCTCAGCATTTATCCAATCACACCTGGAAACTTGAGTGCAACTCAAAATATACTTAAAACAATTGTCATATAAAAATTGTATATTTTGTGGAGTGTAGCATAAGTTTTGATACCTTCATACATCATGTAATTTTCCAATCAGAGTGAACATATCTATCTCTTGCAGTATTGATGGCTTCTTGTCTTAATGAAAACATTCAAAAAATTGTTTTCTGGATATTTTGAAATATACACTACATCATCATTATCTATAGTTAACTTATGGTGCCATGGAACAGCAGAATTTATTTATCTTATCTAAGTATAATGTATTATGCATTGATCAACCCTTTCTCTCCTTTTTTCCTCATTATTATCTCCAGCACTGGAAACTACTATTTTATACTCAAATTATATGACATCAACTATTTTAAATTCTATGTATGACTCAGATCATTCAGTACTTGTCTTTCTGTGCCTGGAATATTTCTCTTAGTATAATGATCTAATGTTCCATCCTTGTAATTGCAAATGATAGGTTATCATTCTTTTTTAAATGCTTGGGTAGCATCCCTGTGTGCATTGCATTTCTGCCCATTGATAATTTGATGGGTATTGTAATGGTTCATACATTGTGTCAACTTGAGAAGTCTAGAAGCCTAAGTAATTGAGCCATTCTGTATCCTGAGGTGTACCGGAAATGCCCTAACCATTTTAGGTTGTTTATTGTGTCAACTGGAGAATTTTAGAAGTTTAACTCAGTCACTCAGCAGAGGGCTAGAGTCCTCATTTCATAAATATTTTGAGCCTGTGCAAGAATATGGTAGCAAGATGATACCAGTGCTACACCTGCTCTAGGAGGGGTGGCCTGAATAAATTGTAAGGGAGGAAAGAAGGCTTGCTTTCTGCCTTTTTCTCTTTCTGCTTTTGCTGACTTCTGACACCTTGTACTTTTGCCCCTGTGCCATGTCACCCTGCTTTGGAGCCAGCTGATTGAGGACTAAAACTCCCACAAACTGTGAACTAAATAAACCTTTCCTTCCTTAGTTTCGGATGCCAAATATTTTGTCTCAGCAAGGAAAGAAAAACAACTAGCATAGACACTTAAATTGTTTTTTCAGTTCTTGGCTATTTTTAACAGTGTGGCAATAAACATTGTAGAATAGATGTCTTTTCAATATACTGATTTCATTTCTTGCACATACATACCGAACAATGGGATTTATGGATGATATTCTAGTTGTATTTGAGATATTTTGAGAAATCCATATGAATTTCCATATGGAATTTTGTTTCCACCAACTTTGCATAAGGTTTCTTTTTTCCCCAAATATCAACCAATGCTTGTTACTGTTTTTGTTGATTTATGTGTTTACCAATCATTCTAACTGGGATGTGGTGATACCTGATGGAGATTTTGATTTGCACTCCCATGGAAATCAGGAATTTTGACCAGTTTTCATATACCTATAGTCCACTTAAATGTTTTTCTTTTGAAACATTTCTTATGAGGTCTGTTGCTTATTTTAATAGAATTATTTGATTTTTGACATTGAGTTCCTTATGTATAACATATATTCAAAGCACATTATTTTATGATTAAAGAGAGGGCTAGGGATTTAGCTCAGTGGCATAATAGCCTGCCTGGAAAGCACGAGATCATGAGTTTGATCCCCAGTACAAAAAAAAAAGATTAAAAGAAACACATATGAGTTCTAGGGGAATAAGATTGGTGAGAAGACCTAAAAGAAGGCCTTTTCAGATGAGGAAAATTTGTGCGAAGTTGGAAATGCTTGGAAAGAATGAATGAACTTATTTTTAGTTTCTCTGAAGGCAAAATGAGATTAATGGTAGAATTTAAAAACAACAAAGTGAAGTTCAGTGTGGTACGTTTATATAATCTAGAGTTGCTGGAAATTAAGACATGGCAACTTGTACACAGAATTTGCTAGCCTTGAAGGTACACCAGGACAAATAGTGTGACATTCTTCACCAACATATTTTGTTGAAATTTCTAATTCTCTTGGATGTTTTTCATACTGATTTTTGTTAGACTTAGGTGTACATAATGATCACGTTCATTACAGTGAACTTGTGCCTGTCCATGGAACGTCTCAGTTCCTCTTTGTTTTCTCCCATTCTGCTCCCTATCCTTCGAGTCTGCTTCCCCTTGTAGTTTACAAGATCTTTGTTTCCATTTTATTCATTTTCTCTCAATTTTTCTTTCCCTTTCCAGTTATCCTTTCCTTTTGGACAATTTCTACCTAGTTCATAAAATCTATGATATATTTTGGTTGTTACTTATACCTTGAGTTCTCATACTAGAGAAACAATATGTTATTTATACATGTGTCCAATTTATTCCACTTAAGAGTATGATCTTGCTAAGGGATACCAAACTGAATGACACGATTCCTAGTACTAAAAAAAATATTATCTCAAGGTACATCCATTTCGATATAAATGTCTCAAGCTTATCCTTCTTTATGGATGACTATTACACCATTGTATAAAAAAACACATCTTTTTATCCATTCATTGGTTGATGGACATTTGATTTTTTTTCTCAAGATTTAACTATTAGAAATTGTGCTGCTATGAACATGGGTGTGCATATATCGCTGTAGTTTGATACTTTTAATTCTTTGGGAAGATATAAAGAATGGGAATAGCCAGGTCAAATGGGACCTTTACTCCTAGTTTTTTGAGGACTCTTCACAACGATTTCCAGAGTGGTTGCACCAGTTTACACTCCCATCAGCAGTGGAGAAAGGTTTCTTTGTCCCCACAGCCCCACCAACATTTGTTATTGGTTGATTTCAGAATGATAACCATTCTTTCTGGAGTAAGATAGAATCATAGCATTAGTTTAATGTGAATCTCTCAATGTTGAACATTTTTTTCCTATATTTCTTTGTCCTTTGTACTTCCTCTTGTGTGAAGTATCTATTCATTTCAGATACTTGTTTATGGATTGAGTCTTTATATTTAGAAGATCTGATTTTGTCAGTTCTTTACATGTTTTAGATATTTGTCCTTTGTCTGTAAAGCAACTGGATAAAATTTTTTCCCATTCTGTGAGTAGTTTTGTTGGTGATTTTTTCTGCTATGCAAAAGAAGATTAGATCTCAGTTGTTGACTCTTTGTGATAGTTCCATTTTGATCAGGGTTTTGTTCATGAACTATGCATATGACAATGTCTGAAGAGTTCTACCTATTTTCTCTTCTGGAAAATTTAGTATTTCTATTTAATATTTAAATTTTTGATCCATTTGACTTTAGTGACAGACCTGGTGAGAGACATAGGTCTAATTTTAGCCTTTGGATTTGGAAAGCCTTTTTTTCCAGCACCACTTATTAAAAGGGGGACCTTTCCTCCAGTAAATGTGTTTGGCCCTTATGTGAAAGATAACTGAGTGTGTTTGAAATTGTTTCTTCATCTTCTAATCTGTTCAAGTGAGCCGCAGGCCTGTTTTTTGTTGTTTGTTTGTTTGTTTCATTTTATTTGTTCATTTGTTTTTTGCTAGTGTCATGCAGTTTTTTATCAAAGTGGCTTTGTAACATAATTTCAAATCGGGGATTGTGATGCCCTGTATCTTTTCTTTCTTGCCTACAATTATTTATGCTATTGTAGGTCTTTTCTGATTCCAAATGAATTTCAGAATTGCTTTCTCTAGTTTTGTGAAGTATGCTAATGATATTTGGATTGGGATTACATTAAATCTGTATAATAATTATAGGAATATGGTCAATTTTATTATGTTACATTCTTCCTACCCAAGACCAAGGGATATCTTTCCATTTTCTGATATCTTCTTTGATCTCCTTTTTCAGAGTACTGTAGTTTTTAATGTAGAGATATTTTACTTCCTTCATTAGATTGACTCCTAATTATTTCATTTTTGAACACTATTATAAAGGATGTAATTTTCCTCATTTCTTTCTCAGTGAGTTTGTTGTTTGTTTACAGGAATGCCATTGATTCTTGTGTACTGATTTTATGTCCAGCTATGTAACTGAATCTGGTTATTATATCTATACATTTTTTGGTGGAGTGTTTGGGGTCTTCTATGTAGGGTATCATTTCACATGCAAATAATGATCATTTGAATTTTTCCTTTCCTATTCTTATTCCTTTTTATTATCTTTCTTTTCTAATAGCTCTGGCTAATTTTTTCCAGAAAAATGTTGAATAGAAGTGGTGGATATCTTTGTCTTCTTCCTGATTTTAGAGTGAAAGCTTTCAGTTTATGACCATTCAGTATGATGTTGGCTATTGGTTTGTCATACATTGCTTTTATCAGCTTGAGATAAAGAACATCTATTGCAATTTTCTTAGGATTTTTATCATGAATGAGAGTTGAGATTTGTTAAAAACTTTTCCTGCATCCATTTATATCATCATATATTTTTTATCCTTGCCTCTGTCAGTATGGTGTGTTATATTTATTAATTTGTATATGATGAACTTATGCAGCATTCCTGGGGTGAATCCTACTTGGTCATAGTATATAATTTTCTTGATAATTTGCTGCATCATTTGTTAGTCTCTTATTGAGGATTTGTGCACTGATGTTAACTAGGCAGTTTGGTATATAGTTCCCTTTCTGGTTGGGTCTTTCTCTGGTTTTGGTATCAGGGTAATACTTGCTTTCAGGAATGACTTTGGAAATATTGCTCCCTTTTCAATTTCATTAAAGAGTGTGATGAATCATGGAATTATATCTTTTCTAAATTTCTTTCAGTGACCCCAGTTTTGTCATAAAAGGGTGAACAACTGATTACAAGTATGACATCCTAGTTAAAGTAGTACAATTAATAATAAGAAGATCATCAAACACAGCCTAGAAGCTGACAATCTGTGGTAACTGCTAATTTGGTATCTCTAACCCTAACAGCACAATCTATAGTTACCTAACAGCATCTTACATGAACCAGGAACTTGTATGGAGTGAGTTTCCCCTTGGTAGAGTGATTATATACTGTGGGGAAGTGGAATTAAGGATGGACGGAAGACAAAATAGAGCAATAACTGAAGAGAAATATAACAAAAGCAAGACTGAAGGATAAAGGATGAGCACCCAAGGTTTAGGAAGCTGGAGAAGAAGATAGGCAAGAAAGAATGAAGGAGAAAGCACAAGAGTTACATCAGACATACAATTTTCATTCACGTGGAAATATCAGGACTTAAAGAAAGACTATTGAGGAAAGCAAGAGCCAAGACAGAGAAAACAAAGGAAGTCAAAATCTAAACAACCAACACTCAAAAAAAAAATTTACTCAGGTGCCCCCAGTTCTGTGTTAGCTCCATAGTGAGAGCTGAAACCTGTGCTCAGTAACCTCACCAAGTCTGCAGCAGGATTACTGCTGGGTGTGGGCTGACCGTGGCCACAAAACCGACTCCTCTCATGGGCTGGTCATAGGATCTGTGTGGTGCTCTTGTCCTGCCGCCAGCTAAGGCTGTTTGCCTGCTTGCACTGCTGCTCACAGTGGTCCAGTCCACTGTACCTAGGGCTGAGACTGTGTTTGGTCCCTGCAAAATGGACTCTACATGGTCCCAGCTCCTACTTCTCAGCAGAATTCCCCCTAGTCTGCTGTCCTATTGTTGGCTCTCTACTGTGACTGGACACCCCTTTCCTCTTTCCACTCAGAGACGTTAGCAGTTCTGCGGCTGTTCTGCGGTTGGAGTTCCAGTCCCAACCCTTTTAAAATAATACAGTGGTCCCATCTACTCCCTGCTCTACCTTCACATGTCTGTGTGCTGGGCACCTTTTTAGTTCACTAAGCAGCAGCTGATTGTAGAGGTGTCCAGCAAACAGTGTCTGCTGTTCTCATTGCTGCTTCTGACTGTACAAGACTCTCCCTGTCCAGGTCAGATCTCAGTCTTTCCCTTGGAATTGTTATTAGAGGACCCACCCCCAAGCTTTTTGACAGCTTGGAGGACATAAATCTACCATACTCAATCTTGTTTAGGAAACATTCAAAATTATCTGGGCATCATTCTATAAAATCTATGGAATACTGATTTCATGCATCGAAAATATAGTCAACCTACAAAATACCATTAGGGAGCTCTATCTCTTATAACTCATTTTATAGAGTGATAGTACACACTAATATATCGAAAACCCTTGTCTAACAATAAAGATAATTGATAAATCTGTTCAGAGAATTTTTCTTAACTTAGTCAATCATGTATAATTGTATTTATTTTTCATATAATCACCTTTATCAACCTATGACTCTAATGATTGGTGGAAGAAATTATTTGAATACATGAAAAACCTGAACAATTTTCAAAATAAATAACACATCTCTTTTAATTTATAAATCATGTTCTCTGAGAATTTCAAGCCTTTGCTTATTTTCAAACATGAGGTAGTTAGAGAATACATCCCAATTTATCTAGCTTCCTTGGGTAGAAAGAGTTGGGGTAAAACTGCCTATAATAGTAATTCATTCTGTAGCAGGTCCAGTTATTGATAGTAAGTAACAATACTGGATGGTATATCTCTTTCTTAGCAGTACTGAAACAATCTGATTGAGTTCAATTCATGTTTTTTACACCCTAATTCATACTGATAAGTTGAATCTTAAAATCTGAAGTCTTGCTGTGTCTGCAGAATTTTCTGGTGTTTTCCTGATATCTAAACTATGTGGTATTCTGGAGTTTTTCCTTCTACTTTTCCCAATTATTCTCCCAAAAAGAGTAATGGATGCTTGCCCTGTGTACCACAAATTTGACTTTTTCTGATTATTTTCTTTATTTATATCAACTTTTAATTATGATATTCCCCTACCAGGTCTGTACAATTTTCTGGGTGAAGACTTGCTACTGACTCTAGTACATTCTCTACATTTAATTTTCTCAGGTAGATTCCTTGAGCTACTGAATGCTTTAAAAACAGAATTCACTGGCCTGCTTGACCTGGGTATCTGCTAACAGTATTTGGTTTATGACTCTGCTTTGTTTGCAAGAAATAGATGGTACTTCAAAAATGCGATAATTGAAAAGAGTTTTAAAAAGAGGTGAGTGAATTGCTGAATGTTAGGAAAGAAAACCGAACTTTATTTATTGGTTCATTTCTGGTGGACACTGTTCATTTATTTTGACAGTTTCTCTGGATCTCATTGTTTAAGGAATTTCCTAATTGTGTGAGAATTTGCACATAACAAGTTGTTCCTTCAAATATGGAAGTGTAAGGGCAGATATTTACTAGAAATATCTATCGTAAGGTACTCAATGCATGTAATACTCTGGGCAGATGCTGTGAGTTTGGGGTGGTGGTGGTTAGTACTAATCTTAGGGTTGTCAGTATCATGCAAAGTGACTGCAGCTATACCACCATCAGCAACCAGGGTCCATCAGGGTCATTTACTTTCAGCTTCTTTTCTAGGCTAGGGCCATTCAGTTTCTTCTTCTATCAGTTCATTTCTATCTTTCCAATAAAGTTATTTTCTTTTTAAATCAGTCTACACTGTTTCCCATTGTTTGCATGGAGGGGAGGAATGTCATAGTTATCCAAAGGATATAGAAATCTCAGATCAAAATTTATTTGTCTTCTTTAAAATTTTCAAAAAGTATCCTGCTATGTGTTTGATGGAAACATTTCAGTACTATCTTGAGTTAATCAAATTTTAAATAGCCAAAACTGAAAATTTAATGCTACAAATTTGAAATCATATCCCCAACACACTTATACAGAAATCTTTATTCAATAGTTAACACCTATTAAATATATTTATGTCTATCCTGAGTGAATCCAGGTCAACTTTTCAGGACAGATCAAATACAATAAAAGCCCTCATGAGAAACTCATCATTCAAAATCCTGAAAATCATGAGATTTACCGATAGCAGCCACAAGGGTTTAGTACCATACTTTTCTAACTTTCCTAAGCGAAGACCCTTAACCTTGAACTTTCAACTGTAGATCCCCACTTAATTACTTGAGACTTCAGACAAGGCCATTAATGGCATGAAATTTGGGGAATCTTTTAACAGGTAATATAACTGAACAGCAAAATTTTTCTTCAACTAAGTAGTTGAGACAAATCATTTTACTTAATAGGATTACTTTCACCTTAGATAAATCAACCCCATGTCTTGCTCAAATACAGAAAATTGTCTTTTGTGTCTTCTTCCAAAAATAATTTAATGTAATTTAGAACGGCTTTTCTGCTTACTAGCTGTGTGACTTTAAGGAAGTTACTCATTCTCTTTGCATCTTATTTATTCTTCTCTGTAAAACTGAGCTAATTATAATAGCTATTTATATAGAAAGATAACTACTATCTAGCTCTCTAGAAAGGAGGATTAAATGACTTAATTTTTGCTGTTCAGTTAAACAGCGCCTAATGTATGAAAATGCTTAGTAAATATTGACTAACAACAGCAAGAAAGAACAGTGAAATAAGAAAAAAAAGAGCAAAGGGAGGAAAACTCATCAAGGAAAATAACATAATGCAGTCCATTAATTTTTACATTTTCTTTGGGTTCAATCTTATAGTACTGATTCCACATTTTAGTATCTGTTAAACAGAGACAAACAAGCAACCAAAAATAAATACACAAACAGGGTGAGTATATGTATCATTAAATAAAGATGAGAAAGGCTTTTCTTTCAGAAGACTTCATAAATAGGATATTTATATAATGTAATGAGCAATACCCTTGATAGTCTCCTTACAATAAGTGAAGAGTTCCATGGGGCTTTGTACTTTTTAACACCCCTCAAACTAGGTCACAGTAATCCCGCTGAACTTTGCTTCCCTAAAATGACAACATCCTTTTTTTTGAAAGTATATGATTATGGATGTGAAAGTCATAAGAAAATTCAAGTAGATAAATTGATTTGCTTTCACAGAAGATTTAAAATCTACACAGTGACTGGTGAAAGAGCCATTATATAGGAAAAATGGAACTGAATTTAAAGGAATGATGAAGGAATTGAAGATCGTGGTAAAAAAAAATGCACTAGTTATAGGGAACAGCAAATGTGATGAGAGGAGAAAGAAATGGTCAGTGAGCATATCTAAGGAAGGAAAAGATTTGATTCCGAACTCAAGGCTTTTGTAAGAAAAGAGCAAGAAACAAATTCTGCATTGCTCCTTATGACTCTTGTTCCAATCTCTGCTTTCAACTTGAGGCTGTAGGATTTTTGGAGGCTTAGACTTCAATCTGCAGCATTTTGGAAGTCTGACAACTTTTGGGGGCTGAGAAAGCTGTCAAATAAATTGCCTTCATAAAGCAAGAGGGAAGCCAAGCTCCACATCCCTCTTGTTTCAAGAATGTGCACATTCAGCTAGAAAAACAGCACTGGGCTCCCACAGCCCACTGGGGAAAGAGATCTATTGGTCCAGGGTGAATTTCCAAGGGCATGCCTCTGGAATTTCTATGCAGCTCTTTGGTTTTTGCAAATAAGTCAGTTTCATGTTCCTGGGGCAATGCTTTTGTGATGTGCACATCCATTGCCATTTAGTAAAAGGATGAGCCATTTCAATAGTAGTAATTTCTAAGATTAGTGACTGAACAGTTCCTTATCTAAGGGTCAGTCATCTTCAATATCTAAAGGCTGACCTTTCACAAGTGAGAATGAAGGTGCTGCTGATATCATTCATTATTTAAATAGATTTTATAGCTCACAACTTTATGAAAATCTCTACTTTGATTATAAATCCAAGCATTCTAATAGTTATAATAAAATAAGCTCAAATGGCTTGTACTTTGATTTCTAACTAGTCGGTCTTCTTCCTAAATTTTAAATATTTCCCTTGGGTCACTTTGTTGATTTTTCCATTATGTATTCAGGCCGTGAGACAAATTTAAGTGTTACAACAACATGCCCTACAGATGAGAATGTCTTAGGCTTTTCATTCTACCAAACGTTCTGAAAAATGCAGTACAATAATAGAAACATAATGATGATGCAATGTTTACTGTTATGATCCTTATAAAGCAATGCCTTTTTTACATGGTAATTTTTACATGCATGCGTAAACTTACACAGTTGCCATAATGATGTACACAGTGATATTTCCATTCTGTTATTTTTACTCAATATTGTATCATGAAATATCCATGATTTTACTTAGTTATTTTCATAGCCATGTTAAACCTTGGCAACTTGGTTGTTCAGATGAGGCCTGGTATTCATGGTGTCTCTAAATGTTTGCATTAGTAAACCTGTACAAAACTAGCTGTCTCAAAACAAATCTATTCATTTAGTTCTCCGTATCGTGATTCAGCAATCCCAGTGCAGCTCCATGGGGAAGCTCTGTTCTCTCTTTTTCACGCTTCAGCCTTCCATGCAGCCATGTACATGCCTGTGTATTGGAAGGTGGACTTGTTCTCACTAGGGCAATGGGAGAGTTTGGAACATAAGACTTTTGTTCTCCATCAGGGCAAGTTAATCTGAGCTTGTTCATATGATAACAGTTGGAGTAAAAGACAGGGAGTTTAGGATTGAGGTTCCAACTAAGACAAGCTCTTTCATTCTATTAGGCACCATAAATTCTGAGGCCAGGCCAGGCTCAAGAAGTGAAGAAGATTCCACTGCTTGGTGTGCAAGCTCAACTATCACATTGGAAAGGGCATTTTCTAGGTGGATGGATATGCACTTTTGGAAAATCTGCAATTCTTCATATTTCATTACAATTAAATTCACTGCAGTGAACTTCATTATACTTATCTTTGTTTATTCTAATAATGCCAATAATGTCATCAAATTTGCAGAATTAATTGCTGGGAATAAAGTTAATAAACAGACCTGTTTCTTCGAGAGTTTTACCTTTTTTGTCTTCCTGCAGATTAAGTGCTTCTGTTCTAATGCTTGGATCTTTGATGCATTTTGATTTTAGTTTAGTGGATGGTGAGAGACACGGGTCTAGGTGGAGGAGAATGTCTTTGATCCGTTAAAGAGATTTGCCCCCTTGGCAAAGGAGACATACCTCGGAGTGTCTACAGTTGTTTCTGTATTTTCTATTCTTTTGCATTGATTCATGAGACATTTTTTCCCTCACTACTATACTCTTTTTTTTCTAATCACTTTTTAGTATAACTTGAAGTCTGGAATTGTGATGCTTAATAAAAGGAAGTAAAAAGTCATTATGATGTCAAATCAACATGGCGGTTTGAGAGATATTGTCCTCAGTTTCAGTAACTGTTGAAGATTTTAATTTCTGTAGTCTCTTACCCTTTCCATTCTCTTCTCATCTCCTCTTCCTCAAAAATTTATAAAATGTGTAGTATTGTTTCCAAACTTGATAAGTGCTTAACATTAATATGTATTTTTATTATAATTTGTTCCTTCCACTAGGCTTTCTGATATAGGGGAAAGAAACCCCCAACCTACTAGATACCTAGTATGAGGTCGTGTTCTCTGAAATAGAAGAATGAATTTTAGAAACAATGTAAGTTAGCAGCAGATTATATTTATTGAGAGAAAGAAAGCTTCTGGTAGAAGGGGTCCTGAGCAGGTTACCGAAGATTGTCTTTTCTAGGGGCTTTTGTAGAGTAAAACTGCAATTGAGGCAGATCTAAAGAGGGGAAAACACGGGAACATGCCAGGTGGGCATGAGGTGGGACAGAGCTATGGTCACCCAATAAGATTAATTGCTCAGGTAAAATTAATTGAGCCAGGGACAAATGAGGAAGCCAGTCACATAGCAATTGGGTGTGCACACAGATCAGTGATGCTTACAGTTGGATGTTGGGATTGTGACTCCTGTCTTCCTGGGGATGATAGAGATCTATTTAGAATATCAATCCTTAGGATGTGAGTATATTTGTTTGACCTTTTGTCTTGAGGTCTGACCCATAGGGGAAGGTGTCTTTCTCCTCCAATATTGTGAGATATCTGGTCTTCTATGCTGGTTCATTCGAGGGCACAGCCCTGTCTGACTGCCTATAATATTTCTGTCTAATGCAACTGCCTGTTACATTTCTAGTTATGGAAACTTTAGCTTTTTCTTTGCTCTGGGATTGACCATTCATCACAGTTTATTGATTTAAAATACATTAATTTATCATCATATAAATGAACAGAAATACAGATGTCTGCCAATTATTGTGTAGTTAGTTGATGTACTAATTAAGAATGCTTTTTCTTCCTCACCATGCAGCAACCAATCATTTTACTTTAAAACTCCAACAAATTTTAAAACATGCAGAACACTTGCTCTGTGAAATGCTGAGTGACTTTCACGAATGATCTCTGCCTGTGGTATAGTTTACACAAAGCTATTATCCCCCCAATCCGTGCGGTAATGACAGGACACATGCCGCTTAATGTAAACTCACAGCCCGGCGCTGGGCAGACATGATTAGGCTGTCATCTTCTACAACAGCAGCAATAATTGAAGAAAAAATAAGTTAAATCATCTTATTCATATTTATTAGGGGACCTTGCAGTAGCCTGCTGCCCCCTGAAATTGGCATTTGCACTTCTGTTTTTGGATCCTCAACCAAGGACAAATTAATAGCAATCTATTTACAGGTTACCAAAGCTACTGACTTTAATAAGATGATATTTCCTTTGTGTCTGTGTCTCACTAAATAGATGTATTTATTTATTCTTGATTTTTAGCGTGATTAGACATTGTCAGTAAAATTTAAATATAACTGACTCTACAGGCAAATAAAGCTTTCAGGAAATTTACTTATTTCACCTTTAATTTTATGTGTCTGTATATTTTAACTCAACATAGTAACTGATTCCTGTGTATAAAATCATATAAATACATACAGATAAACATGCATGTTTGCATATGTGTGTGTGTGTGTGTGTGTGTGTGTGTGCACAGTATTATCTGGATCAATTTGACTTTTATTGAAGAGAGCCTCAATGAAAAAAATTACAATTTCAGTAAGTTCAATATTCTCTGGTTTCCTTTAAAATTTGGTTTCTTTAAAAAAAACAGGTATACATGTGCATTAGTCCTCAGATTCGATCACTGTATTTTCCAATGTGCATCTGGTGATGGCCAAAAGTCAAAAAAGAAAAACAGTGAATTTATGAAACTCTACTGAGTTGTATTCATTGTTTCAAAGAGAATCAGAGTAGTAGTTAATAAAATTTTATAGGCACCAAAAAAGGGTTTGCTGTATGCCCATTGCTTTAGTTCAAAGCCCTTACTCTGACTTCCTCTCTTTAATGATGGTATACAACAATAGATTGACAGGGAAAGAGATTAAAGCCCCTTAAGCTTCCTGCTGCCCTGCCCACCAGAGAGACAGCCTGGCACAGCAGGGGAAGGCAGCCTCCTCTTCACTCAGCTCTCACCTTCCTGTCTCTGCTGTCAAGGAGATTCAGAGATCTGCCAGGGTGCCTGCTCTCTAGGAGATGCCGAGATTAGAATCTGGTTGCAAAGTTTCCACTTGTTTCTGTCATTGAACAATCAGTGTCAAGATGTGAAGAACTTACCTCATCCGATGCAGAGGTGACACCTTGATACATTAGCTCGCCAAGGAGTTGGCAGGACCATGGCAGCTCCCTGCTTTTGGCATCCTGGATTTATTTACTTCCCAAAGAGTTAATGCAGCAAATTAACCTTGGCTGATGAACTTCGGCTAACGTTTCCAAGGGTCACTGGATATAGAAAGAGAGAATAAGCAATAGATTTCGAATACTTTTTAAGAGACTTTCTTACTCATTGTCTCTCAAATTGCTTTCTGCTAAACTTCTATTAAAACTTTCTATGAGAAATGTTAAATCTGATGCTCAATGAGATAATGTTGAATTTGGTTATTTTTCTTGGAGTTGTTTTTTATATTCATGTTATGATGCATAGGTACCACAAAGAATAATGAGCAATGTCTGTACCAACATTAGATATGCAAATTCTAAAAAAAATGATATTAATGTGTGTTTGTGTGTTTGACTTTTCTTCAATAATGAGCATTGAACTGTATCCATACTGAGCTATATCTCCCAGCCCTTTTTATTTTATTTCATTTTATTTATTCTTTTGAGACAAGGTCTCACTAATTCACTTAGTTGTCTCTCTTGGGCTCCAACTTGTAATCCTCCTGTCTCAGCCTCCCAAAGTACTGGGGTCACTTATGCATCAACACACCTGGCTTTATTTGTGGTTTTATACCACACTTAGCTTCATATTTTATCACCATTGCTGTGTTTCTAGTACAAAATCCTTGGTTCCAACCCTAGAGGAACGACCTTGTTATTTCATGTTTCAAAGTAGTAAGGAGAAAAATTAAAGGAGACTCTGGAAAAGTTAGTTGGAGTTTGGGAATGAACTAAATTCTGGGGGAGGAGTTAAGTGCAAGTGCAGAGTGCTGGTTACAAATTCAAAGATGTGTTGACACTAAACAACCTGAAGCAGCCCTCCCTTGGGTCAAGGACACTGCTGTCTACCCCCAACTTTTTATTGTGCTTGGCTCTTACAACAGCCTTGTGAGACAGTTAAGGATTAGTTCCATTAGTCACAGCTGCAAGCAGGCAGAATCAAGAGTGAATACTCCGGAAACCATATGCCTTTTCAAGTGACGACACCAGCCTATAAGAGCTGTGAGTCTTTGGACGAGTCACTCAAATTCTCAAACCCTCAGTTTCTGCCCTTAGAGAGTGTGAATGATGCTAATAGCTTTCTCACAGATGACTGGTGAGGCTTAGCTGAGTTAAAACAGAAATCTGTTTGTGTAGCATCACTAATGGTGAATTGGAACATAAGAGAAATTCCTAAGACAGAAGTCACTCATGTTCTTCAATGCAAGAATCAGGACTCTAGCAAGGGAGTTTGACTTGAATCTTCCCACTTAAATGTGTGCAGAATATTTATTAGAATTTCTGACTCTGCTCCAGCGATAAAGAAAATAGTAGGTTGAAGAGAAATCTCAGAGAGATTAACTATGTGGTATTGGCTAGGGATGTCTCCTAAAATAATAGCATTTTTTTTGTCTTTGATGTATCCTTTAGTGAGGGGAAAAGGTTAAAGGTCCTCATCTTAAGAACTATATTGAAAAAAAGAATACTGGAAGAAAAAGGAAAGAACATTTCCAAAGTGGGAAAGTAATTTTCTCCTTTACCCTTTTTATACTTAAGGGGAGGGAGCTCCTTCAGTTGCCCTTAGGGTAGATCATCAGTGGGAAGCAATTGTGGGGTAGGAAGGGCTTGATGAACTGTTTGATTTCGTGTTTGGAAAATCTCCTTTCTTGGCAGGTTTTCTTTCTTTTTTTTTTTTTTCTTTTTTTTTATTTAAAAGAGAATAAAACAAAAGGGGGCAGTACAGAGCAGATCAGAAGAGGACAACATAGGCAACACAGTATTTACATTAAGTCAACTAGACATCAACAGTATCTAATGACATATCTCTTACTCTGCTATAGTTGAGCATAGTTTCAATTACGATAATATCAAACATAACACAATAGTATAAAGCCATGCATATAGTGAAAGAATTCCAGGGTTTTCTGAACTGAATAACAGAAAATGATCAATGGGTATTTTAATATCTCATTTTTGATAACAAAGAAAAAAATTTATTTGAACTATCACACATATTCAAATTCCAATGAGACACAATTTGGTAGACAGAACCAATGGTAATAGAACAAAAAAAAAAGCATGGTAAGACTTCTAAGAAGGATAATATTAAATCAGCAATAGCTGTCATAATGTTTTCTTCAAAACAGCTGTTCATATCATCACGTATGATATAGTCAAACAAAACAGGATAACACAATTCCAACTGACGATTTAAAACTTTGAAAGACTTCGAAGCTATGAGATGGGGCCTCATGCTTACCATAAAGTCTTATATACTCTTATCAAATCTCATATTAGGGAGATTATATGGTATTTACCCTTGTGAGTTTGGTTTATTTCACTTAAGAGAATGGTCTCAAGTCGTGTCCATTTATTTATAAATATCTCGATGTGA
>PVJX010018843.1:0-35826 GCA_004027295.1 Dolichotis patagonum
AAAAAAAAAAAAAAAAAAAAAAAAAAACCAACCCAAAACCCCCAAAATAGCCTGGTATGGTGGCATACCTGTAATACAGCACTCTGGGAGACTGAGGCAGGAGGAGACAAAATTTGAATCTAATTTGGACAATTTAGTGACTTAGTGAGAACTTGATTCAAAAGATAAGTGGTAAAAAAAAAAGTGGTGTGAAGGCTTTGGGTTCAGTCTCCAGAACACTCCCACAGTCAGCATCCCTTCTTGCCTCCTCTAAGACAGAATCTCATTGTGCAGTTAAGACTGGCCGAGGGTCATAAGTGAAATAAATAAGAATCATATTTATAAATATCACATTGTGTCTCTAGTGTTAAATGTAATAAGAAATGTACGAGTAATAAAACCCAAAATGTGCAATTGCTATTGTAAAAAAGAGGAAAAGTGCTCTAAGGGATATAACTGCATGTTTTTTTTTTTTTTTTAATCGGTATCAGGGATCAAACTCACAACTGCTTGCTTGCAAGGCAGGCGCTTATGCTGCTGAGCTAAATGCCCAGCCCAACTGCATGTATGTTTAAGTGTGTAGGATTGATAACCATATTACTAAGTTTTTGTTGGATCCTTGAACAGAACTGTTGGCAGTCTCACTGTTTGAATGTCCACTTTGTATGCTTAATTTTGTAACTTGAACAACTATTTCTAAGAGGGCAATATGTAATTTATCAACTAGTGATTACTTACTGTTTATTTTTTGAAATTCTGTATTATTTCTATCCTTTTTTCTGTTTTGCTTTTTTTCTTTTTAAATAAAATTTTAAAAAATAGGGGCCGGGGATTTAGCTCAGTGGCATAAGCACCTGCCTGGCAAGCAGGAGGTCGTGAGTTCGATCCTTGGTACCAAAAAATAAAAATAAAATAAAAATAAAAATAAGAAAGACTGGTCTAGGGGCTCCCATCCTAGGGGCTGAGGATATAGCTCAGAGGCATAAATTCCTACCTGGCAAGCACTAGGTCCTGAGTTGAATTCCCACTACAAAAAACAAAAAACAAAAACCAAAAACAAATAAAAAGAAAACATGGCCTGGAACTCACACCTCTTTTCTTGCCTCAGCTACCCAGTGTTGGGATTACAGGCGTGAGCCCCACACTTGGTTCTCTCTCATACACACTAATGTAGGCATTTACTTACATATACTGTCACAGACACTCCTAAACATGCCAATAGAGTCACAAATATATATATATACATGAGGCAGGGCTGGTGGCATATAACTGTAATCTCAGCACTTGGTAGGCTGAGGCAGGAGGATCTCCCTGAATTCAAGGTCAGCCTAGACTACACAGGAAAATCATGTCTCCAAACCAAACCAACACAAAACCAAAAAGAAGAAACAAAACAAGACAGAAGAACCACAACAAATCCTCAGATCCATATGCATGTATTCTGTTAAATAAAATGTACAGGAGGTCATGCGTTTGGACCAAACCAAAATGGAGTCACACATGTTGGTCACGACACCACCACGCCAAAGCCAAATTGTTCATCTGACTTTCCAAGAAGTCAGGACTGGCTGGGTGTTGTGGCATATGTCCAGCACTTGGGAAACTGAGGCAGGAGGATGGCTGTGAGTTCGAGGTCAGCCTCATCTACAAAGCGAGTTTAAGGCTAGCCTGAACTACATAGCAAGACCCTGTCTCCAAAAGACCAAAAAAAAAAAAAAAAAAAAAAATCAGGACAGAAAGGGTTAAAAGCCAAACTCCCAACCAAGCCAGTTATGCTGGTGTGATAAGAAAGTCCCCTTGGCTTTAACCTTTATGACAGAAAGTAACTGGGATGTGGAGTCTGCTTTTTGTTCTGCTTTCTTGGCCTTTCTCTGCCTGTAAAGCCAAGCTCGCCTGCTCGCTTGTGGGAACATTTTGTTTTACAGAATAAAGTTCTGCCTGATTCTAGAATCACAAATAAAGACCAGTTAAGATCTTTAAACAAAATTTGTTGTAATTTTTTCTTTTAACAGGTCACTAATGCAACTAAGTAGAAACACATGTACAACACTTTTTGACCTAATATTTCAGCACCCTCACACTTGTGCAAGCCTACACTTGCACAGATTCTCACGAGAATACACACACACACACACACACACACTCCTAATTGCATAGAAAACCCATCAAACAGAACCAGGACCTGGCTTTCCCCCTTCTGCTGTGACACCTGTGTCTCCTGTGCCTCCCAGATCTTTTTTTTTTGGTACCGGGGATTGAACTCACGACCTCACGCTTGCCAGGCAGGCGCTTAAACCACTGAGCTAAATCCCCGGCCCTGCTATAAGGTCCTAATGGGGCCTCAGAAAACCGGAAGGGGTCGGCATCCCGATTCTGGGAGGCCCCCATGTTTTCCCCAGGGCCTGTCGGGGACCCAAGGCCAGGCCACAGATCTCTAATTGTCCCACAGGCTCTGCCTCATAGGGACAAAGGTAAGGTGGTGTGTGGGTGTTAGGTGGGATGATAACAGCTGACCTAATGGGAAGAGAAAAAGTTTAACCGAAGAAGCAAAACAGGTGTCCAGACGATATATACTGTACATCTGATTTGGGTTCAAAAATATCCCCAGCACCTCAAACAACAAACCAAACCTAAGCAAAACCTACAGTCAGCATAAAGAAATAATCAAAGTTATGTTAAGGTGTTAGCAATAATTCCTGGGAGGCAAAAATGTGTTGTATTACCCCTTGCCCGCCCCCTTTTTTTTTGTACCAGGGATTGAACTCACAGCCTTGCACTTGCCAGACGGATGCTTACTACTGAGCTAATCCCTACCCACCCTTGTTTTTGGAAACAGGGTCTCCATAGATAGTCCAGAGTTCAGGATGGCCCTGAACTCAAAATGCAGCCCAAGCTGGCCTCAAACTCAAGATTCTCCAGCTTCAGCTCCTCAGGTGCTGGGATTACAGACATGCACAACTACATCTAGGTGTGGGGAGGAAAAGCTCTTGATTGCTGGGTGGCCTTGACTTTTGTGCTTTTATTTCCCCATCTGTATAATGAGACTCACCACAGTGGGAGAGGCGAGGGCTAGGAGGTATTTTGGAGCCCTGCTGGGCATACAGTGAAGCATAATGGTAGTTAGAGACCTTCCATGCTGATCCTGGCCAGGCTGCCAGGTGTTGAGCAATGCGTCTTGGTTGCCTACAGGGATGAGTGTGTGTGAGTGGCCTGGGCTGGTGCACCAGGCCTGGCCCTTCTCTGTGTTTAATGCTTAAAAACGGTGTCATTTGTTAGCCATGGTGCATGCCCATAATCTTACCATTCAGGAGGCTGAGGCAGGAGGATCACTGAGTTCAGCTTGGGCTACATAATGAGTTCAAGGACTGCCTGAACTGCACAGTGAGATCTTGTCTCAAAAGAACCTGACTTTCTCTGAGCCCTTCTGTGGCTCCCGTGGTCTTCAGGATCAAGTCTAGCTCCTCTTGCCTCAGCTTCTTGAATGTTGGGATTGCAGGCATGTGCCATCACCCCCGACTAGCACTGCTTCTTCACATCTTCCAAGAAGTTCACCTCCTGAGGACCTCTATGCGCACTTTCTGCACATCATTCCGCTTAATGCTCGAGGCTGCCAGCGAGATGAAGCACTGGCCTCGGTGCAGAGAACGCGCTAGGCCGCCGAGTTGCCTCAGAGCCCTCTACGCGGCTGTGCGTTTTGGGGGCCGGCCGGGCCAGGCGCGGGGCTACAGTGGAAGAAAGGGGGCACGGCCCTCTCATAGAGACGGCCCGTGGGAGAGGTACAGCTGATCCTGCTCGGCCCAAGTGAGAACAGAAGGAGAAGAAACTTCCCGAGGCCACACAGCGCTAGGAGCTGAGCTACGCAGCCTCATTTTAGAGGTAGGAAACCGAGGTACACAGAATCAAGGCAGAGGCCCAGGGACAGCCAGCGAGGTCGCACACAGCCAGAACTGCAGCAGTGAGGCGGGGGCGGGACCTCGCGGGGTGGGCGGGACATAAGGCCCCGCCCGCCGGCGGCGAGGCGGCCTTTCCTGCCCGCGTCTCCCGGAGGGCGGCCGGCCCATCTGGCGGCCCCCACCGCGCGTGAGGAGGCGGCCCAGACTCGCTGGAGCCAGGCGCCGGCCGCCCCCTGCCCGCCCGGAGAGCCCAGGTGTGGCCGCGGCTGGGGCGGGAGGTGGCGCTTTCCTTCCCGCTCTCGTGGCCCTTCCTGACGCGCCCGCCCAGCAGGATGCAGCCTCTTGCGCCCCCGCGGCCGGGCCTCGAGCGGGAGGGAGGCGGCCCGCGCGACACATCTCCTGGGATCCACAGGCCGGGCCGTGCTTTTTTGGGAGGGGGCTTACTTTACCGCTTTGTGCAAGGTCAACGGAACCGTATTCCCTTGGACCTCCCTGGCTGTCGCTGTGCCCCTCAGGACGTAGACAAGGCCGTGGGAACCCGGGACATCTCGCCTGCGCGTTGACCGCGATTTAGTTGACTGCTTTTCTCCGAAGCAAAATCTTAGGTTGGGAGCCGGGATGACGACACACATCTGTACAGTCCCAACACTCGGGAGGCTGAGGCAGGAGGATCACCAGGAGTTTGTTGCCAGCCTGAACTACGCGATGAGACCTTGTCTCAAAAGCGCACAAAAAAGGTTGAGGCGAATGGGATTTTATAATTTTTTTTTTTGCAAGTAGGGGTGTGACTTTGGGTTCCCTGTTGTGTCTGGAGCAACTAACTGGATTGGTGCCTTAACATGAGGCCCAAGGAGGGCTCAGGGTTTTCCCCCTGGGAGCTGGACTCGCCTTGTGGGGAGGCTCTTACCATTGGTCAGAGGAGACAGGTGAGTGGTGGGCGTTCAGTCACACTGGGAGGCGAGCTCTACAGACTCAACACAGCCCCCAAGGAAGGGATGCAGGAATCAGAATCCCTCATGGAAGCCAAGGGCCCTAGGTTCAAATGTCTGTTAGGAATCTGGTATGGTGGTGTGCACCTATATTCCCAGCACTCAAGAGGCTGAGGCAGGATTGCAGCAAGTTTGAAGCCAGCCTGGACTACACAGTGGCCTGTCTGAAAAAACCAAAACCAAGTCAGATACAGTGGTACATTCTAGTAATATAGTACTCTGGAGGCTGAAGCAGGAAAACTGCCATGAATTTGAGGCCAGCATGGATTACAGTATTTAATTATTTATGTGGTTTTTTTTTTTTTTTTGGTACTGGGAATGGAACTCAGGACCTTGTACTTGCCAGGCAGGCACTGTGCTACTGAGCTATATCCCCCAGACCCTGGACTACATAGTTTAAAGCTAGCCTAAACAACAGTGAGACCATCTCAAAAAAAAAAAAAAAAAAAAACCCAAAAACCCAAACGCCCTCAGAGGGGCTTTGTTCCAAGAAGAGCACCCTGGGCAGTTAAGGAACCTTATCTGTAAAAATGACATTTGATACCTCAAATGGCTATTATAGAGATTAAATGTTTCTAAAATAAGCAAAATGATAGTTACATTTTTGTTACATACTAAATCCATTGGGGTGCTCTGCAGTTGGTTTTTCCCATGGGACCCCTCCTCCCATCTGTTGCAGCCAGGGGAGACTGAGGAACAGAGGAATACAACAAATAGGGAGCAAGTCCCTGGGGTTTGACAGCAACCTCCCAAGTATCAACCTCCACCCTGGGTGAGGCTGGCAGCAGGTCGATCTGGGGCGCTGCCCAATACCCACCCATTTCCCAGCACGAAGACCCAATCCGTGCCCAGCCTGGTGCCATTTCTCCATGGGACTCAGGCGGTGGCGGTTCACATCTGGAGTCTAGACTCAGAGGCTCTGCTGGCCGGGCCTACCGCCCGGGATGGGCCCTGCTGCCCGCTGTTTGCTCAGCTGAAGCTGGTTAATTGGAACTGGAGTGGCCTCTGCGGTGCAGGCTGGCCGGGCGGCCCTGATCGGCGCTGCCGAGGTCTGTGGAACATCTGGCCAGGCCAGGACGGTCATTAGGTGGCAGGCGCCTGGCGCCACTGCCACCTCAGCCTCTGCCGGGGGCCGGTGGTGACTCAATAAGGCCTTTGTGGGCCCTGGGCCACAGAGCCAACCGCACTGTGTGCCTGGGCTGCTTGCCCCATCTGCCGCCCTCAGAGGGGCTTTGTTCCAGGAGCACGTGGCCTCGCCCTGGAGGGGCTGCAATCTGCAGAGATCTGAGAAGCCCCTGAAAGGACTCCCTGGCTGGGGGGAGGCCATTCAGCGTCCCTGGCCTTCCTTTCCTTCAGACTTCTGGGCCCAAACTGGGTGGCTGGCTCTGAAAGCCTTCTCTGCTGGGGGTGCTCTTGTGGGCCAGAGGTTTGGGAAACTGGTCCTGGATCTCCAGCTCCCAGACAGGTCCTGCCCCACCCATCTAAGGGCCTAGCGCCTGTGTGGTAACTGGCTATACAACTGTCACTTCAGGAAGAACCTCAGGCACCTGTAGAATGGAAGAGGACTCTTGATCTCCAGGGCAGCCTGAAGCCCAGGGCCTCTCCAGCCGTAGCTACGTGGGTGCTGGACCAGGGGAGCTGCTGTATGTAGTTACAGGTCCCCTTGCTGAGCCTTCCCACCTTACACAAGGGGAGCAGGACACAGCAAACACCTGCCCAACACCCTCACTGCCTCCCAGTACTGGAACGTGGTGAGGAAAACACGGCCAGGGAGGACTTCTGGGGTGCTCTGGTGGCCACTAGGCAGTCTAGGTGTGAGCTGGCCTGGCACTGCAGTGTGTACCTAGGAAGGGAGCTGCATGAATTGCTGGGTGGCAGGAGAAACCTAATAAACTCAGCACAAGAACCAGGGCACGTACGCAGAGAAGCTTCCAGGCTCCAGGAACACAGCAGCCTGCTGGCCATGGGATGAGTTTTAATACGAGGCAAAGTCAGTCCACAATACAAAAATCTAAAAATCACACCCAGTGTTCCACCTGGTTCCTGGGGCAGGAGGAAACTGGGGTTTCCTTTGCCTGTAGGGCTGAGGAAGAGCAGAGGCCAGAGACGGGACAAAGGGCAACAGAGGCATGGAGGGATCCTGCTGGTCCTCTCCAGTCCTGCAGCGGTCATCAGCTTCCCCGCCCTGCCCCGCGCATCCATCCTGCGCCTGTCTGGTTGGTCTCAGAGCACCAGGCGCCAGTGGCATCATTTTTCCTTCTTCTCCAGACCCTTCGATGCTGATACCTCTGTTGCCTCTTTGGACTCTGTCACCGCTGCTGGATCTTTAGGATTTGATTCCTCATAACTGACCGGAGAACAAAACAACAAAAACATGCTTAGAGAAGGAAAAGACACAATCTGTGCTGCCCCTGCCCCCAGTAACCCCAAGAAAGTCTCTGGACATACGAGGCACACCGGCCCTGCTTTTCTGTGCTGCTGGTGCCAAGAGGCAGTAAAGGCAGTAGCAAATGGGAGAGGCTGGGCCTGGGCTTGTATGGATCAACTTTACGCTTCTGGGAGGGAAAAGGGCAGCCAGGACGAGGCTCTGGAAGATGGGCTGCCACCCAGGGTATGTGGCAGGTGTTAGACAGCTCCGCCCCAGGCCAGGGGCATGAACAGGGGTAATGATCTGCTGGCAAGTGGCACACTGCTGCTGAAGATGGACACCTGGCTTTTACCATGGGCTTCACTTATTGAGCAACTGTGTTCACACCAAGGACAATACCCACATTTCCTCACCAGATTAACCTGAGGCAGCAATGTGCCCACTTACAAAAAAGAAAGAAAGGCTTAGAAAGAAGTGCCTTGCCCAGGGTTGCATATACCCGGGGAACAGTCCCTTGCACCCACCCTCCACAGAGCCCCACATCACTGGGGACCAACTGGGATTCTGGGCAGCACTGCTCCCTGCCCTTCCTGGAGTGAGCATGTGCCCTACCTTGGGCCCAGGGCAGTGGGGGGAGCGGGCAGGTGGGCACCCGCCGGGCATTACATAGCGCTGGGATTCTGCGGGCGCCGGCGACGAGGCCCGGCTAGCTTCTGCTGCATGGAGTCGGCCAGGCTGGCGGGGGAGCCCGAAACTGTGGGGAAGTGGGTGAGCCTCGGGGTATGAGGCAGGATTTCCGCTGAGGACTCGTAGCTGTGTGAGAGACAGAGATGGAGACAGAACAAAGAGATGGAGAGGGAAAGGCTAAAGGAGGACAGAGACTTCCTTCCACAGGAGCAGGGAGCACAGCATTTTATTTTATCTTGCTCTGCACTTTCAAATTTTGTGGAAAGGAGCTGGGATTACTTGGAAAAAAAAAGAAGATGCAGCTCCACAGGTTCTCATGCAGCTGGGCAGCACACAGAGGCCGTGAGTGCACATTGCTGCTACACAGCCATCTTCAGGATAGTGCCTTGTGGAAAAAGAAAGGGCTGGGGCGTGGCTCAGAGGCAGTGTGTGTGTCTAGCTCTGACACCCTGGTTTGATCCCTAGCCCTGTAAAAAAAAAACAGTAAAGGGCTAGTGATTTAGCTCAGTGGCACAGGCGCCTGCTTGGTAAGTGCAAGGTTGTGAGTTTGATCCCTGGTAGCAAAAACCAAAACCAAAACCAAAAAAACCTATAGAAACCCAAACAGCAGAAGGCTCAAGAGCCTTGTCAGCATGAGGTCTGTGCATGCAGCCCGTAGTCCAGCACAGACAGCTCCCAGCACTCATAGGAGCTGGCCTCAAAGTGCTCTCCTTTTCTTTCTTTTTTTTCTTTTCTTTTCTTTCTTTCTTTCTTTCTTTCTTTCTTTCTTTCTTTCTTTCTTTCTTTCTTTCTTTCTTTCTTTCTTCTTTCCTTTCTCTCTTTTCTTTCTTTCTTTCTTTCTTTCTTTCTTTCTTTCTTTCTTTCTTTCTTTCTTTCGTCTTTTTGAGACAGGGTCTCACTATGCAGTTCAGGCTGGCCTTGAGCTCACTTTGTAGCCCAGGCTAGTCTAGAAATTGCAATCATCCTCCTGCCTCAGCCTCCCGAGTGCTGGAATTACAGGTTTACAGGCATGTGCTACCATGCCCAGCTTCTTTTTCATGGCTGATGAATTCTGAACAAGGTGAATGTGATACACATTCAAAAATAACTGAGAGTGAATTTAGAAAAGGGGAATGCCAGGAAAGAGAAAGTAAAGCAAAAGGTAAAGTGGAGAATCAGGGAGAGAGGACACAAGGAGAGGGAGAGAGGAAGAGAGAGAGAGAGACCACCTGCCTTTCCACCTTTACCTAAAGTGGGGGTGGGCAGCTTGTGCGGCACAGCATTTAGGGAAACCAAGCACACAACAGTGTAATAGAGATACTTTGTGCCCTGGCTGAAGTGTTTTCCCCCAGTAGTGGGCAGGGTGAGAACGTGTGCTGAGCTCAGGGTGCAGGTGCTGTGCCCACTCCCAGTTACCCCAGACCTATCTTCAAGTTTACCCTGCACCCCATTTGCCTCCGAGATGGCACGGCTTTTTCAAGCTGAGCTGTGGGATGGCAGGCTGGAGCTGGGGACTCTAGCAGGACAGGGAGGGCAGAGGCAGGTCAGGGAAGGGTGAGTCACAGACTGCCCTGCGGGCAGCCAGGTGCACCGGAGGCCCTGGCAGACGCTTGAGGGGCAACTTGGAGGCCAGGCAGGTGGTGCTGGGGGGAGTGGGCAGCTCTAATCACAGTTGGCAGCTATTTCTAGGTCCCTGGCAGGTGGGTGGGGTTGGTGGTGCTGGGGGGTAGACACCTGCCTGAGTCACGCAGGCCTTGGGGTAGGGGTGGGACTGTGTACAAGGTGTGGCAGCTGTGGAGATGGCCGTGCAGAAGTGGTGTGTGTGACTGAGGCAAACACAGGGAGAAAGCACCGAGCCATGGTTATGGCCACAGAGGTGGCTGAGCAGGGACTGACACGTGACTTGTGAGGGCGCTTTCCTCCCCATGCCCCCATTCTCTCACTCATGAGTGAGTGCTGGCGTGGGAGAGGATGCAGACACACCTCCAGTCACCCCAGGGCAGAACCAAGGGCAGAAGCAGGGAACCCAGAGAGCAGCCCACACTAGCTGTTCCCCTTTGAGGACCCAGCTGGCATGCAGGGTGGGGCTGTGGGAACCCCAGGCCTTGCCCTCCTCAGGTTTCTGGCCTGGAGAAAGGTTCCCACCAGTGCACACAGGCCAAGAACCAGGTGCTGGCAGAGGGCAAGGGGTGGCACAGGTGGAGGGATGACGTCCCCCAGATGTCTACAAACACCCTGCAGGCTCCCCTGGATGCCTGTAGGTGCACCTGGCCCATGTGTGCTCCTGCCCTGTCCTGCTTTACCTGAACATCTCTGTCACTTCTCCCTTCGCCAGAGCCACCAGGACAGGAAAGCCGATGCAGGCAGGAACCAGGTACAGGAGGGCAGGCTGTGGGAGGACAGAGGCCAGTAAGGTGGTGCTAGGCAGGATACCTGCCCAGGGCACTCCCAGCACCCCAGACCTCTGCTGAGTATGACTAAGGGACAGCTCTGGTCCAGTTCACAGAGCAACTCAGTGGCTGATGAGAGCCCAGCATGCCTGATTCCTAGACCCAGGCTCTCATCCCTGAGAGGGAGCATAAGAAACCCAAACCAAAGAACGCACAGATTTACGATTCTCCAGGGTTCCCAGGACTCTGACTGCATCATCTGAATCACCTGGACACCAGACTCAATAATGCAAGCTCCAGGTGGTCCCATTCCCAGAGGCCTGTAGCCAGGGGCTGGGGCAGGACGCTCACAGGCCAGCAAAAGCTCTGGGAGATGCCACCGCCACCATGCACGCAGCTTCTGCAGCTTGGGCTTCTTGTCTCCCCTTGCCTGGCTTCGTCTTCCTTTGGCCTCAGCTCTGCTGCTATGTCAGCTTCTTGGGGCACACCCTCAGGGACCCCTGTAACCTCCTGGCATTCCCTGGCAGCTTGAAAGGGACACTCTTGCACCAGTGCACCTTGATGGACAGTGCACACAGTCAGGGCAGGGCCCTGTAGCCAGTGAGTGCTGGTAGGCTGGTAAAAAGTACTGCAAGACTGCTGCTTCTTGCAAGCGTGCGGTTGTGAGTTCAATCCCTGGTACCAAAAAAAAAAAAAGACTGCTGCTTCTTCCCGAGCATTCGCCAAGTGACTGCCTGGCTACGGGCAGGGCAGGAGACATCATTCCTAGTGCAAAGTGAGCCTGTGGTCACAGCACATACTCAGCTTTCCTATGCACACCAACACCTGGTTTTCTGACCATTATTAGGTACCTACCTGGGTGAACCATGGTACTTTGTAGATTATTATTGCACATAGTAATGCCCAAAGTATTAGGGTTTGGGTTCTACAGATGATGCCACTGAGGCACAGAGAGGGGAACTAACTTGCCAGAAATTATATAGAGTATCTTAGGTGGATAAGCTAGGATTTGACCGTGGCAGCTGTGCTTTTCCCACTGGCACTGGGTCTCTGCTATCCTCTAGGCCAGTGACGCTGAACCTGTTAGAACTTTCAGTGATAACAAATGGTACACTGTGGAATGCAGGGCATAGGTTTCACCACCACCACCTAAGCTTTAGGCCAAAGGCAAAATAACAAAAACAACATAACAGACCACCACCACCACCAATAAAACATAATGAAGCAGGGTGTGGTGATGTGGGCCTGTAATCCCAGGACTTAGAAGGTTGAGGCAGGAGGATGGCAACTTTGAGGCCAGCCTGGGCAACTTAGCCACTTAGTCCTTATTTTAAAAAATAGTAAGGGCAGCCCGGTGTGGTGGCTCACTCCTGTAATCCTAACACTTGGAAGGCTGAAGCAGGAGGATTTGTTGTGTGTTTGAGACCAGCCTGGGCTATGAAGTGAGCTTAAGACCAGCCTGAACTGCATAGCCAGACAAAAAGACTAAAAAAAACCCCAGTAAGTAAGGGCTGGGGATATAGCTCATTGGGAAGGTCCTGGGTTCCATCCTTAATATTGGAAACAAAACAAAACAAAAACAATAAAGACCCATACGAAAACTTATGAGAAGATCCAAAATAGTACTTGAAGGAAAATGTATAATCCTTAAGGAAAGGCTTGAATATATGTAATTTAAGATTCAAAATGAAGAAGCTAGAGAAAGGGCCTGGGCTGAGTGTAGCTCAGTGGAACAACACTTGCTTAGCAATGCTCTAGGTCCAACCTCTGGCAACGTGCACACACACGCGCGCGCGCGCGCACACACACACACACACACACACACCCCACAGAGGTCCCTTATGGCTTATTTAACAGATGAGGAAACAGGATCTGAGAAAGAAGAACCTGCCCCAAATTGCACAGCTGGTCAGGACCTGGACCCAGCTTTGCCTTTACACAAACCCAGGCTGGGCTCCAGGTAGGGAAACAGGAATTTGGGGTTCCCCTTGCAGCTTGCCTCACATCACCAGAGGTGCAGACATGGAGGGGCTCCAGGGGCTCAGGGAGGATGCCTTTGGGAGCCAGTGAATTAGGTGTCAGAGGGATGAATACTGTATTATTTTCTTCTCAAGGAACCAGGGTCCCTTGCCAAAGAAAGTCAGTGCCAAGGAGGTGGTGATCCAGATGAATGGCTTGGGGCAGTGAGATGGGTCTCAGGACTCTGAATTCCACTGGGACTTGACTTTGCTCTGAGCAGAGTTAAACTATTTCCCACTCTGAGCTTGCTGCTCCCTCTTTATAAGGACTCTGTCCTTGTTGTTTTTTATTCAGCACTGTGGGCTGTTGTGATGATAGCCACCATTGCCCCCCCCTCCCCTTTTTGAGGCAGGGTCTCACCGAGTAGCACAAGATGGCCTCAAATTTGCGGTGACCCTCCTGCCTTAGCCGCCTGAATGCTGGGATTACTGGTGTGTGCCACTGTGCTTGGCTCCTTTAGCATTTCTAAAGGCTGTTGTAAGGGGTCTGGCTTGGAGCAGTTCCTAAAAGAGGCTGGGACAGGGCACAGGGTGACCATTACTGGAGCACTGCTGGACACTGGCCACTGCCCCCAGGAGGACTTTTGGTAAGGGCCACTTGGATAACAGGCTGCTGGGGCCAGTGATCAGGAGTCCTGAGTCCAGGGCTCTAGTGGGGCCCATCCTGACTTGTCACGTGACCAGTCTCCTTTTTCTCCCAGGCTGCAGTGCCCCACAAAGGAGAGGACCACCAGTCTTGCCCTGCTCTCTGCATGTCCTGCCTCAACCTTGGAATGGGATCCTCTAAGTCAAGCCGTGCAGCCTGCCACCTGGTGGCTGCCCAGAGAAGGCTCTGGGCGGCAGGGACCTCCTCAGCCCTAAACTACTATAGTTCCTCAACCTAGGCATCTGCCTCCCTGTCTGCCTTGGCACATTCGCGGCACTTGAATAGTACAGCATCCAGGGTGCTTTGAACAGAACTGAGAGGTGGTTCTGCTAGGGTTCTTGGTTTCTTTACTGATGGGCTAGGGGGCCTTGGGTGTTCTGTAAGGGTTTATTTAGCATAGAGCAATCAATAAACCGTTCTTGTGATTTTTTTTTAACACATTCAGTAATTTTGTCTCTCAGTTTGTATTTTCTTTTCTTTTTTTTTTAGGACAGGCTCTAGCTATGTAGTTCAGGCTGCTTCAAACTTGTGATCCTCCTGCCTCAGCCTCTCAAGTGCTAGGATTACAGGAGTACATCACCACGTCTGGCCCTTGTGATTAATTTAAAGGAAACTCCTCACTGGGCATCTGGCACACAACTGTAATCCAGGCACTCTAGCATGCTGAGGCAGGAGGACCATCAAGTTGGACCCCAGCCTGGGCAACTTCCTGGGGATGTAGCTCACTATTAAGGCCCTGGGTTCAATCCCCAGTACCACAACAAACAAAACAAAACAAACACAAAGAGGCAGGACACGGTGGTACTCTCCTGAAATCTTAGAATTTGGAAGCTGAGGCAGGAGGATGACAAGTTTGAGGCCAGCTTGGGTCACATAGTGAGGTTTTTTTTTTTTTAAATCGGTACCAGGGATCACAAAGTGAGTTTAAGGCCAGTGTGAGCTGCATAGTGAAACCTTATCTCAAAAAAAACCAACCAAAACAAAACAAAAAAACCAAAAACCTAAACAAACAACAAACACAAAGGCATCTCCTCTGTGGCTGGGCCCTGGGGTTTGGGGAGGGAGACTTGGACACTGCAATAGCCCCCCCCCCATGCCTGCCGTTACAATGGTGCTGCGCTCTATATAATAACGAAGGCTGCAAAATGACTGCTGGGCCGGCCGTGTACACAGGGTGGCTGTACAGAGGAGAGTGATAGTTTACATGGGCAGTGAGAGATTTCTCCATGATAATGAAATAGCATGTAATGTAAACTGTTTAGTTCTGGAATCCTACATGTAGTATTTTGGGGCCGTGGTGGTGCATGTCTAAACCCCAGCACTCAAGAGGCTGAGTCAGGAGGACTACAGTGAGTTTGGGCCCATGTAGGCTACACAGTGAGTTCAAAGCCAGCCTGCACATAATGACAAGAACCCTCTAAAAACCAAAAAACTAAAAACAAACAAACAAACAAAAAAGAAATAAATGTGGGGCTGTGGGCCCACGTAACCAAAGCCGTAGAAAGTGAATCTGTTTATGGGGAGGGGAGTGTACTGTATGTAAGGACAGGCAATACTAACTGGGTCAGGGTCCTTATATTAATCCCTTTTATCCTCAAACCACCCCAAAGTGGCTGTTATTTACCTCACTCCTTTACCAAAAAACAACTTTAAAATTTTTGATAATTTGAGACGGGGTCTAAGTCGATAGATTGCCCGGACCAGATGTCAATTTAGGATTCTCCTGACTCAGCCTCCTAAACTGTTTGGAATTATAGATATGTACTACCAAATCCAGCTTTTAATCCCCTTCCTCCCAGGTCTAAGCCACATCTAGTCCTTTTTGAGACAGGGTCTTGCTAAGTTGTCCAGGCTGGGCTTGAACACACAATCCTCCTGCCTTCAGCTCCTGAGCAGCTGGACTGCAGTATGGGCTACCTTTTCTGTTTTTATTAATGACCTAGGAAAAGCACGTAAGTGTCATTTTGACAACCTGATCATACTCTCAACAGAGTGGATGGGGCTCCCTCAGCCCCATGCTGCCTCTTCTATGGCCGAGTCTGACCTGGGCCTGGTCACATTCGCCATATGGCTGAGCTCTGGGTTCCTCACCTTTCATAGAAACCCTTGTGAGCAGAGCCAGCAAGCGCCCGCCTGCAGGAGCTGTGCCTGTCTGCTCTGCTGCCCTCTCCTGGCCACACTGACTCCTACTGTGGCAGCTCAGAACCCAGGCCCAGGCAGCAGGACCTGGGCCTGCCCCACAGTACAGGGGAAGGGAGGCCCCGACGTTGTATCACTGCCTGTGTGTGGATGCTGGGCTGAAACAGCCACCACCCAGCCTGTCCTGCTCCACCTGCCCCCACTACTGAGCCTGAAAGCTGAGCCTCTTCTCCAGGCTCTCCACTCCCTGTGCCCAGCCAGGTGACACTGATCTACTGGGCTCCTAAGATGCAGGTAAAAACTTGCTTCGAAGGTTCTGCGAAAGTTCCCATATTCTGGATGAAGGGAAGAGTATCACTGCTGTGCTTTTTTCTCCTTGCTCTGAGTGCCTGTGTCACCCGGAGCACTCTGGCAGTCATCTTGTAACCGAGAGTGGAAGGGAGGACAATCAGACATGGTTGCTCTGATGCTATGGGGAGCAGTTGCCTCTGACTGCTTGTGTGACAGATAAACCCTCTGTAAGAAGCTTCTGTGGTGAAACCTTCCTGACATGCCACGTATGTTCTGCTCACCTGGGCATGTTTGAAGATGTGCATGATGAAGATGGTAAGGCCCAGGCCGAAGATGTAGGCTGCGAAGCTGGTGTAGAAGTAGGTATGGGTGTTCTTCTTCAAGCTGCAGGAATGGCGAGGGAAGAAAGAGGAGGGTTAGATGGAGGGCCTGGAGTGGCAGCAGCTGCCTTCTAAGGAGGTAGCTGGGAAGAGCCTGCAGGGAAGGGCAGAGGTGAAGGAGCCTGCTGGGCTGGGAGTCTGAGGTGGAAGTACACTGCTACTGCCCCAGCTGTGACTCTTTGGACCTGTCACCTTACTTGTCTCAACTTCAGTTTATACATCTGCAAGACTGGGAAACTAAGTCCATCTTGTGGGTGGCTGTGAATATCAAATGCTATAATTAGAACAGGGGCTGTAAGACTTTGGACAGCACAGAAATCATCTGGAAAGCTTGTGTGTGAGGAGGAACAAAGCACCCCCACAGAGTAATAGACGTAAGTCTGGGGAAAGGCTCAGGAATCGGAGTGAATCTGTTAAGAGGTCAAAGATGTTTTGAAAAACAAGAACTGCCAAAGGCAAGTTATTCCTTTTTTTTTTTTTTTTTTTTCCTTTTTTATCGGTACCAGGGATTGAACTCAGGACCATGCGCTTGCAAGGCAGGCATTTATGCCACTGAGCTAAATCCCCAGCCTCTTAGGTTATTCCTTTAAACACTGGCTGCCAGCAGTTCAGTAGCTCTGTGTGGGTACAAATGCCTGCATGCCTGTGGCTTCCTGGTGGTGACTCATCAGAGATCAGCTTCAGAACACATGCATCACATGCAAGCTGGCACTGCCACGACCTGAATTCCCTTTATGATGTCATCTACACAACCTCTGTGAGTACCCTGGTCTTATAATACCACTGCGTACTATAGCTCTATTAACACTTGTGGAATGATTGAGGACTTCTGACTCTCTCCTCTCCATGCCCTGGCTGCTTCCAATGCATGTTCTCTTTGGGAACACCGCATGGATTCTGGAACATTCCAAAGGGCCCATTTATCCTGTGAATCCCCTTCAGGAAGGAGTTCTGTCATTGGGGACCTGGCACTGATGAATCTGCCTGCAGCTAAACAGCCTGGAGACTTTCGTGGGTTTCATCTGAATGGGTCAATAGCCAGGAGTAGAGCTGGCTGGTTCAGAGGCAACTCGACTGACAAAGTGCCCAGGACTTCCAAAGGCTGGCCATAGGCTTGTGTGTTCATAAGGCATGAACTGTCACTACACAAATAACCTAGATATCTGTGAGTGGGGAAAAGGTGTTTCCCCTGAAGATTGCATTTCTTTTTGTGGTGCTGGACATGGAACCTGGGCCCTGTGGCAGCTAGGTGCATGCTCTACCACTGGGGGGCGGGGGGGATATGCTGCTCTACACCTCCAGTCCTTAAGTTGGACTTCAACAACACAGGTACTGAGATCCTTATCGCTCTCAATACTATACTGTTTTTACAATTATTGGGCATGACAAAGTTCACAAACCACATCAAAGTTGAGCGTAATCCCACAAAAAGTCCTGGCAGGGAGGACAGAGCATTAACAAGGGCACAGCCACAGAGCCTTCATCCAATGCCATTTTTTCTGAACAGGGACTGGAGCCGACTTCCTCTCACTTGTGGTCCATTTTTACAATACATCAAAAAAGCCAGAGCAAAGAAAGGGTAGGGGACAGAGTTGACCCTGGCTGGTAAGGAAGGGTGATAAAGATTCTGCTCCCTGGACTGGGCTTGGCTGTGCTCAGCCCACTCTCTGCAATTCCGAGGAGGGAGCTCCTGCTGGCCACAGGCTTAAGGACAAGAAACCAAGGCTCACAAGGGCCAGGTCACTTGGCAAAGGCACAGAGAGTACTGCAAGTACCACCAGCACTTCCTAGAGTTCATTCTCTTGCCTCTGAGTCTCAACATTTTTGGCCACAGGCTCTTGGAACACTTCTGAATGCGGACAAGATGAGACGAAGTGGCTCTGGCTGCTGTGAGGGGGAGGGCCTGCTCCCTGAGGTAGCTCTGCTGGGGAACTGAAGGCTGCTGGAGAACCCAGAAGAAGCCCTGCCAGGGCAATGCCTCGCTTGCTTACCTGATGTCAAAACGCAGCAGCAAGGCAATGAAGATACCTGTGTAGAGAGAGCTGAGTTAGCAAGGACAGGGAAGAACAGGTTGGTGAACTCTGTGAGCCTGGTTCTGTCTCCACCTGCTGTTTCTAGTCACAGAGGAACCATTTGGGCTCTGGGTGTGGCCTATGCTGCCAAGTGACAGCAGAAATTCTGGTTCTCCACCTGCATCAGTGGGAGAGCCTGGGATAATGCTTTGGCTCTGGCAGTGCCCTGACTAGGCATCTCAGCACCATACTGAATCATACTGGGTCTTAGCCTGCCAAGCACTAGGTTGTTAAGTACAGATGACACGGGGTAAGCAAATTCACTGCTCAGGGCTCAGCCAAAGGGGCAAGCTGTTGGGACACTGGCAAAAATCAATGATTCTAACTGTGAAAGGTACCTCCTGATCACGGAAGGCGCACTGGACTGAGGTAGGTGGACAGCTTCTCTAAAGTGACACTTGCCAGGGACAGGGAACAGCCAGTGCAAAGATCCTGAAGAAAGAGGCCTCCAGGTGTTATAGTGACTGAGGGGCCTGTTATAGTTGATATATTGTATCAACTTTAGAAGTTTGAAGTTTAACTAAGAGACTCAGCAGGAAGCCAGGGTTCATACTTTGTAAACATCTCCATCCTGTGCAAGAGGAGGGCAAGGAGATTCTGTAAATGCTACACTGGTCCTGGGGGTAGTGGTGGTTGTCTGTGTACAATATAAAAGAGACTTGCTCTCCCCTCTTTTGTTCTGCTTTTGCTGGTTGCTGCCTTGAAGTGCTGCCCCAGTGCCATGCCACCCTGCTGTGGAGCCAAATAATTATGGACTGAAACCTCCACAAACAGTGAGCTAAATAAACCTTTACTTCCTTCATTTTGGGTGTCAGGTATTTTGTCCCAGCAACAAGAAAAAAGTAACCAAGACAGGATCCAAGAGGCTACAGCCTGGAGGAGGAGATGCCAGGGTGGATCAGCCATGCAGGGCCCCAAGGGCCATGGGGAAGAGATGGGTCCATAACCTGAGTATGGGACACACTGGAGGATTTCTAGGTAGAACTGCATAGCATTTTGAAAAAGACTTCTGTGGCAGCTCCCGGATTGGAAGGGGAGAGTGGAGTTAACTGCCTATCCCTAGGACTCCTATTCACACTTCAAAACCAAGCCCAGATGCTCCAGAAGCCTGTGTCCCATCTAGAGTCAGTCCAGCTCTCGTATACAGCACACACAGTGTCTTCTAAGGGTCTATCTCCCTCTCCAGTCTTCAGGCTCATACTAGACAGGTATGACCCATGTGGTCAGAAGCACCAACGGTGACTCACAGGTATGTATTTCATGTTTTCTTGTGAGAGTATCAACCCCAGAGTCTTGTGTGCAGGCTAGATAAGCAACTACCCCTGAGCTATGCCCCAGCCTCATATAATTAACTTCAAAGAGGGAAATGAGTCTGTCCTCAGTGAAGACTTGGGCAGAGAGGTGGTCCGAAGTTGCCTTTTGTAATCACAGTGGGAAATGTCAGTGCTCCCTGATGGCTGCATTCCACAGCTGTTCTCCAGTCAGGGGCTGGAGACCTGCCAGGAGCCACTGGCTCAACAGGTCCTCAAACCAGTGCTGCCTTAGGGCTCTGTGAGGGTGCAAGCAGTCAGTGTTTATTGTGACTGCAGAAGACTCAGATATCCAGGAATACGAAGCGACAGTTATTCGGGATGTTCTGTGTATACCTCAAGCCCAGAACTACCCCCAGTAAGGACACTGGGCCTCGGTGGGCGCCTGTGACAGACCATGTACTTTAGAGGACTCCGTTTCTACCTGGTGGCACTGCCTTCTCCTGGAAATAGTCTCCTTGCCTCACAGCACAGAAATTTGGAACCAAGTCTGTGCCCCAGGCAAGTGGAACCATTTCTCCCAACCAGTTTCCTCAGCTGGAGGGTGGAGATACCCTCCACATCATGAGGTGGCTGGCGCATAGCAGGTGACTATTCACTGGTGCTGCTGCAAGTGGTCTCTATCATCATTACTACCATAAGAACAGTTCCCAAGTGCAGCCTTATTTTGCTGTTGCTGGTGCTGGGGACTGAACCCAGGGCCTGCTGCTGCTGCTGTTCAGTCCAAGCATGCATTCCATCACTAAGGTGTACCCCAGGCTCCTAGAGCATAGACTTTGCAGCCAGGCAAACTTGGTCTGTGGCCTGGTCCTGTTAGTTTTGGGTGAATTTCTACTAGATACTTGCTTCTGAGTGTGTTTCCTCACTGAAAAAAGAGAAAGTCAAGGAAGCCACATGCATCCTGAAGGAAAAGCATCCTGAGTAAAAGCATCACTTTGGAGTACTGCAATTGCTACTGCTTCTTATGCTGGAAAGGACTTGGCTTTTAATGAGCTCTACTTTGAATTCCTGGACTGAGCCTGAGACTAGGAGAACAAGCGCATCCTGGTGTGCTCACTATGCCCAGGTCTGCAGACACGTCAGCTGCCCAAGGTCAGGCACATGACGACAGCCGTGTTGGGACTGTAGGCAGAGCTCCTGTGTAAACAGCAGGTGCGCACACATCCCTCTACTGCTCAGATTATACACACAACTGCCACATGTTGTGTGCTCTCCCTGAGCACTCAGCATGGGGGTGTGGGGGTAAGGATGATGATGACATGGGACTGTGGTAGATCTAGGAGATTTGTAATCCCTAGAAACACTAGGAAACTGGGTACGTATGAGTGTGTGTGTGCTTTGTGAGACTCTCATGGAATGCACCCCACCCCCCCGTGTCAGTCTGTCATTGAACTGTTAGTCTTGGGTGCCATTAGCTCCCTAGACTGGAAGCCTGGTGGGAGCGCTTTGGCTTACTGCTGTCTATCCAGGCCCGGCGCCAAGGCCTGGCACATGAGTGGTGCTCCACATGTGCACCAAGGCAGAATCATTCACCAAACCCTGGGCTGACCTTTTCTCTTTCCTTGTCCCAGTGGGTAAGGCCCACCATTTCACACTACCACCTGCTTCCAGAAAATACCATTTCCACCCCTTGCACCACAGTCTCCCCTCCCAGCTGAATCACCTGGAATGACGACATCTCCAAGTCCCAGCATGGCAAAGTTGTCCGCTTCGAGGCCCTTCTCCAGCAGATCTTGGGGAAACACCACTGCACAGGAAGGCAGGACGGGGGAGTCAGCTGAGCCCACTGTCTCAGACTCCCAGCCTCACCCTGTGCCACAACTCGCATGTGTTTATCTGGGAAGATGGGGCTGATCTTCACCAGCTGCTGCAGAATTGCAGCTGACTAGAGTGGGGAGCAGTTAGGGTCTTGTGGGCCTCAGGTTTATTGCCTTATGTGATCTAGAACTCATAGCATTTGATCTCAGTGACTTTATACTGTAGCTATGTACAGAGCCCTTTGTACATACTAAAGCTCAGTATGTACAAGAGAACAGAGCTACAAAGTGACATGCAAAGGTTTCCCATCCCCCTATACCCGTAAGTGTGGACAGATGGTACCTCCATTCTGAAGCAGGGTGAGCCAGGGATGTGGGCACATTTTGTATATGCTGTGGAGAAAAGGCCACATGCCAGCAAGTTCCTTACTTAAAAGCTCTCATGTGAAATTCTTTTTTTCGGAGTACTGATGGTAGTTTGAGACAGGGTCTTGCTATGTAGTTCTGACCTTGAACTCATTATCCTCCTCCTGCCTCAACCTCCCGAGTACTGGGATTACAAATGTGGGCCACCACACCCAGCCCTCACGTGAAATTTTGCTACACAATCTGTTGGGACAGGGCCGGGGGCTTAGCTCAGCAGGCTTAAGTACCTGCTTGGCAAATGTGAGGTCATGAGTTTGATACCTGGTACCAAAACAAACAAACAAACAAACCAACCAACCAACCAACCAAACCTTTGGGGGCTGGGGATTTAGCTTAGTGGCATAAGTGCCTGCCTGGTTAACTACAAGGTCATGAGTTTGATCCCTGGTACCAAAAAAAAAAATCTGTTGCGACAAATACAGATCAAGTAAAAACACCTTCCTGTGTTTCAGGGAGAGCAAGAGGAGGCTGTAACCAGATTTTATCAGTCAGTCTGTGAGCAGGACAGCAGTTACATGTGGGCTTTAGGGTCTGATTCCTGGCTCTGCTACGTGACTCTGCACTGATCACGCACCTGCTTTTTCTCACCTGTGGAATTTGTACACTAACAGGACAGGCCCCAGGGCTGAGATGCACATGTGATGACTTGCATGCATGGCTAACAGCTGTCCCATGCTTTCATTCTGACCCCCGTCCTGAAAGTGTGGGGCAGCCTTCCCTGGATGGTTCCAGTGAGGTATGTGGGTGCCAACCAGGATGATCCTGACCCCTACTGCCTGCCTTCCCTGCAGCCCAGGGTGGTTCTGTGGCTTTGCTCTGGCCAGCAGCAGCACACGCACACAGGCAGAGGGAAGCCTGTGCTCTCGATATGGTACAGATGCCCCTACTCGCCTGCTTCTTCTCACCTCAAATGTATGATGCACAAGACTTACAGATTTTTGCTGTCCCTCTCAATCCTGGTACCACTAAATTCAGAGCAGCACAGCCTATTGTCTGCACTGCAAATCTGTGGAAACCAGCCCTCAGAGAGGTTAAGTTTCTTTCCTGAGCTCACGTAGCAAGAGCAGAACTTTGGATTCAAGCCCAGCTAGACTTTCACATATGCAGTTATTTTATTTTTAAAGGCAGGATTGTACTGTTTCCCAGGCTAGACATCAACTCCTCGCTCAAATGACCCTTTTGCCTCTACTTTCTGAACAGCTGAACCTGTAAGTGCCCAGCACAATGTAGGCTCTTTCTTGTGTTTTTTTTTTTTTTTTTTTGGAGACAGGATCTTGCTATGTACCTTAGACTGGGCTTAAACTCAATGCAATCCTGTCTCGGCCTCCCAAGTGCTGGGATCACAGGCATGCGCCACCATGCCCACCCCATGTATGCTCTTAATTATTTTGCTTCTGCACCTCCAGTTCTAGAAAGGAGTGAGACTTCTTCCCAATCTAGAAAATCAGCTTTTAAGCACCAGAAACCAAGCCAAGTCAGCATCACTGCCCTGTTCAGAGCTTTATGATGGCTCATCTGCTGCTTGCTGGGCAGTGACCAAGTTCCCAGGCATGGCATCCTTTGCTTCTGTAAGTCTGGTCTCTGCTCCTGTAACTCTGTTCCCGCTGCCACGCATTTCCTGCCCTGGGCTTTTTGTTGAAGCTATATGCTCCCCAGCACTCAGCCTACCCTGTGTGCCACTTAGGTTCTTCATGACCCAGGAAGGTCTGGCTGGGCTCTCCAGACTCCCCCCCCCAACCCCAGTTCATCCATCAAAGCTCATGGGATATCACTGTTACTTAGCTTGTGCAGTATGTTTCCTTGCTCTAGCGGGCAGCCCTCACTCATGTGGCTCTGGGGGCTCCCATTTCACGCTCTGTCCTTGGGCCCTGGAGAGGAGAGGCAGTGGACTGAGTCACCAGACCCTGGACATTTACTCAGGACAAAGCTGGGAGAAACTTGTCTTCCTATGGGCTCACTTTGAGGTCACAGAACTATGGAACAGTCTGTGCCTATGAACCCTTCCCAAATTCATGCCTGGTAAGCGCAAGGTCATGAGTTTGATCTCTGGAAACATAACAATGAGGCCACAAGAAAAATAGCTATTTCTTGACTAAAGTCCACTTCCCTGACTGTTCATTGCTGTGGGCAATGCTGACATAGCACAAACTCACTGCCCACTTCCTTTCTAATGCCAGCCTCTTCTTCCTTGCTGTCATGCCTGACTTTCCTGTCCCCCTCTGAGCCTTGGTACCCTGGGAGTAAGCTGTGATTTGTCTAGGGCTGACACTAAGCTGATAATGCTTTTCCCATCTTCCTTGCTGATGCATGGTTTGCTCCCAATTTAGGCAGTGAGACACTGGGAAGGCTGCAGGGGCACTTGGGGGAAAACATAAACTTCCTGAGAGAGCCACTGCTTTGTGCTGCTGAACAGGGCTGTGTTGATGAGCCAGGGTCCCATTTAAGTACCAGGAAGGGGTGGGCTAAGGGACAGGTAGATGCTAGGAATGGTGGGGTGGAAGCTTTGAAGTAATCTTGGTTCCACTGAGGGTCATTAACACATCTCTGAGCTGTTCTACTCTTGGTCTGCTGTAGAGAGAGAACAAAATTTCTCCCTTGTTTAAGGATAATTTATTTTTTTCCTCTCTTTTCCTCTTTTTTCTGCACTGGGATCAAATCCAAGGTCCATTACCACTGAGCTACATCACCAACTGTTTTTATTTGGAGACAGGATCTTCCCACATTTCTTCTTACCATTTTTTGTGTAGTTTTCCTTTTTTTCTTTGCAGTGCTGGGGATGGAATATAGTGCCTCTTGCATGCTAGCCAAGTGCTTTACTGAGCTATACCCCAGGAGCTGGATTTTTAAAAAGTATTTTTGTGTAATGGCTACACTGAAGAACAAGATCAAGGCAGGGCGAAAGATGGGCAACAAGGAACACCTGATATTCAGGTGCCAAGTGGGTCTCAGGGAGGATGCTTCAGCTCTCAGCATGAAGCTTTCGTCTTCTTGGGAGCCCCTTCATGGTCCACACAGGCTGCTTACACTCTTCACTCTGTACTCGTTCTCACTCCTGCTCAATTCACTCCATAATGCATTGTGATCAAAGCCCCAGACAGAGGGCAGCAGTGCAGATAAATCAATGAACAGGAAGCCACGCTGGAGAGCTATACTACAGCTTGGAGAAGAGGTATGTGGGGAAGAGGGACCATGGGCCTGCTAGGTAGGCAGGGAGTTCCCAAGGCGGGGGGTGGGGTGGGGTGGGACGGGACAGGGACGGGGGGACGACAAACTCACATTTTATTGGTGCCTCGAAGGACTTGGCCACTGTTACCATAACATTGGTGCCAAATACCTGGAAAGAGAAAAGAGGAGTCTGGTTGGAAATGAGGGGCTGAGTGGGGAAGCATGCTGAGACCCAAGCAGAAATGACTTCAGGGAAGGTGGTTATTGATGCTAGTTCTATGTAACAGAGGAACTTCTAAAGAATCCTCTAGGGGAGAAGAGGCCACCATTGGCTAGGGAAAAGGTTCAGTGATGCTTCACTATGAGTGCGCTAGGTTCCTTAGCCCAGAAATGTTGTGCAGCCAGAGTACAGGTGACCTCTGTCCTCCAGTTCAGTGCCTGTGTGGGACTCCTTCATCAGCATCTTAGCACCCCTTTCAGAATGTCCTTGAGTCTCCACTCGTTTATTAGAGACATGGGCCTAACTAACACCCTGGCCAGGGCCACTCCAAGGGAGACACAAGGGTGGGCAGCAGGCACCAGCACTGAGTGAGCTCTGCTACTTTCACCTGTTTCACACATGGGCCCAGATTACTGTCACACTGGGAGGGGAGCTGGAAGATGGGGCACCCAAAAACTAGACATCCTGTTTATCCGTCTGACTCACCCAGAAGACATCGTAGATGAACAGTCCCCCCAGCAGGATGCAGCCAGTGCTGACGTTGTTCAGATGCAGCAGTTCTACTCCATTCAGGGAGAAGGCCAGGCCAAAAAGGTTGTTGGCAATCCAGTGCTGGAGAAATGTGGGAGTGAGACCCGCATGCTGTGCCCACCCCTGCCACCTCAGCCTCTCCTCTGCTCGGGCCTTGGCTACTTACCTTCCTCAGCAGGTACCAGATGCCAACGATGCTGCTTAGGGCCAGGCACACCAGGTCCTTAGTGTCAAACTCATAATTGACGATCTCTGGGCAGAGAGGCCGGGTAAGCCCACTCCCCGGGTCGGGGCTGCCCCTCCCACCTGTCAGCCCCTGGACGGAGGAGGGCATGGCTGTGGGCACTGTCAGCAGCCCACAGGCCCAGGGGTTCAGGCTCTGTTGTCCCACTGATGGGCTTACAGGGACAGAGAGAGCTCGCTGGAGCTACCCCCAACCCCTCCAACTCTCTATAGGAGGAAACAGGTCTAAAGAGAATACAGGATCAGTGGGAGATGGTCCTTGATGTTGGAGGTGCTGGCCTGGGGGAGGCAGTTCCCTCTTTGAGCTTCAGTTTTCTCTTGTATAAAATGGCAACAGTACCTCCCTCACAGGGGTTTAGGGGCAGGGAGATGGTCCTCACGATGCAAGCAGCACAATGCCTGGCACACAGCAAGTGCTTAATGAATGTCTGCTGCCACTGAGCTCAGATCTTTAGCAAGGTCCTAGATATTGCAGAATCTTCCTACTGTGTCACCACAGAAATCAAGAAGGTTGCTGGTAGCCCTAGGTCACTAGCAGTACAAGAAGGCAAGAGATGGAGGCCTGAGGAAAAGGCAGGAGGAAGTCTCTGAGGCTCCCCATATAAGGAGCCTGCTGGCAGCCATCCTGTCAGACTTATTTTCCAGTTTTCAAGCTTCCAAATAAAGAAGCCCAGTGAGATGAAGAGGCTGCCTAGTCCAGTCGCTCCCTTTAGATTCCAGCATGCAGCAGATTGCTGCTTGTGCCCCAATCTGTTCTGTCCTCTATGGTAATAGCACCCTGGTTTAAACTTTTAAAAAAAGAATCTATTAATTTATACAGCATAAACAGACATTGTCATCATGCTATCACAGACACAAACACATATACAACATAATATCCCTATTTAGCCTAAGTCTTATTTATATGTCTTCATGCGCCACAGCCCATCATTTAAATAATGGATATTTTCAATGCCGATTCCTTTGTTAATTTTCCCAATGTCTCCTCCAGACATCTTCATGACTCCAATACACAACGCGTGCTGTTTTCCTTCTGCCATGACTGCAACAATCGTATCGACTGCGGCAGGGTAAAGCTTTGCTCCTGGAGAAGTTAAACCTGGGCACATGATATTCGCACCACTGAGCACAAATTTGATGGCTCCTTTATCAACTTGCTGGTGTGGCAGGATAAAAGGGTATTTGTGAAGTAACCTTAGAGTTGGATAAAAAGGTCCTTTCCTTTGTCTAAAAAATATTAATTCTCCATTTACCGTAAGGATTTCCGTATGTTCATGGCATCGGACTATTTTGACAGGCTCTTTCTTAGGCATGATTTGGTTAAGCCATGGCTCAATATCTGGAAACTGCTCTATCAGTTGGTTCTTAATACCCTTTATAACTGAAGTTTTCAACTGGATGCAATTGGACACATTTTCCTTCTCGTCAAATTTCTTGAACATGACCCAAAGTGAAGCCAGCGCCAACAGGGAAAGCTGAATCGGCAAGTCACGTAGATCTCCGGGCTTAAATGACTGTCTTAACAGCCGCGGCCGTTGTCCTCAACCGGAAGTCACCTTAGCCGGAACTACGTCCGCTTTACGGCTAGACGAAATAGGACTACTTCCGCTCCTCTGAACCCACGTGGGTGCCTAGTCAGCTCTTCGCCTTCCGGTTCTTTCCCCGTGGGGCGGCGGAAAGGGCGGGGCGTAGGCAGGGAAAAGGCCGGAAGGACCCACCCTGAGGATTCCTAGGTGGACCGGCGATTTGCTCGCGGCCACATTTCCTCATTTTACTTGTAGCTAAATGAGTCGTTTTCTCTGGCAGGGCCATGGAGTTACAGTCACTGTCTTGGACCCGAGGGCTACCCCTGGGTATGGTGAAGCTCGTGACAGGTTGAGCCTGGGGCCTAGTACAGGTTTGAGTTTTTTTTTTTTGGTTAGCGTTGTTTTAAACAATCATTTTTTTTGGCACAGGCGGTCTAGAGATGCAAAGGAAAGTTATAAAACCGGTGCTTTGTGGGGACAAAGCAGACTGTGTTATTAAGAGGTTTTATGCATTCCATAGCCTAAAATTTTAGTGTTTTTTTTCCTTTGTTTTTGTTTTTTTGTTTTGGGAGACAAAATCTCCCTTTGTAGTCCAAGCTGGCCTTTAACTATGTAGCCCAGGCTGGCTTCAAAATCCTCCTGCCTCAGCCTCCTCAGTGGTGGGATTACAGCTGTGTACCACCACAACTGGCTAGAATTTTGCGTAAGAAAAAAATTTCTATTTGGTGAAACTACTGATAATCTTGGTACTTTTTTTTTTTTTTTTTTTTTTTTGTACCAAGAACTGAACTCAGACCTTGCGCTTGCCAGGCAGGCTCAGCCCTCCTTGTACTGTATTTGAACCTATATGCTGTAACTGTTACTTCTAGGCTCCATTCAAGTCCTCATGGTTTTTATTTTTTTTTTTAAGTGGATTCTTTTTTTCAAACCTTAGTGGGAGTATAATTACACTAGAAATAAAACATGATAAAAACTCACTAATAACAGACTTTACTAAGTGCTTATATGAGCCAGGCGGTGTGCTGAATACTTTGCACTTGTTTACTCCTGGTTGTAAAAACTGTGTTTATAAAAGAGGTTGTAGGTTATTGTTTTCATTTTACAGATGCTACTCCTCCAAACACAAACAAAACAGAAAAACCTGCTCTACACTCAGAGAGATAAGGCATTCACCCAGAGTCCTGTGTTAGTTAATGCTGTGGCAGAGCTGGGATACAAACCTGCCCATGATATTCCACAGCCCATCTCTTCCCTCACTTATTCCATGGGGGAACCCAGTATATGTGCTGCCAAAACAAGCACAATGGGAGAACCCAGTGGAGAGACAGAGGGGAGTGGTAGGGACGATGCCCTAGATACGACACGGCAAAGTGAGAAGCACCAACCTTCCTTGTTTTCCCCAGAGCCCTGAGTGAAGAGCAGCTGATACTGTCGATTTGGGAAGCTGGCTGGAAAAAACTTATTCATGAAGGGGCTGGAAAGAAAGACAAAGCAGGTTGGCAAACAGCCCCCAAGGGCAATCAGCTCTAACAACCCCATCAATGCCATTTACAGCTGTTATCTACTGTCATTCTCACAGCTGCCCTCATAGGTAGGTGTAACTGTTCCCAGTCTAGAGATATTGAAACAGAGGCCCTTGGAGGGCTGTCTGCTTTCACATCTTCACACAACCCTTTGAGACAGCTGTCATTGTTATCCCTACACCCAGAGACTGAGGGCCAGGGAGACTTGTCCAGGGTCATACAAGGAGCCAGTATCTGAGCTGAGATTCAAACCTAGGTTTATGGAATCCTACTGGTTTCATATTGCCTCCCCATTACCATCAAAGAAATGCAAAGCAGAAGCAGGTATTTTGGTGATAAAACACAGTTTTGGGGAGTTAGGGATTCCCTAGTTTGAGCCATGTACTACGTGGATGAGTCCCTTGTGAAGAAGCAATTCTTGGCCTCCTTTCCAGGCTTACCAAATGATACAACCTGACAGTCACCCCCACCCAACTCCAATTCCACTGACAGGTATGGGATTTTACAAATGCAGCTGGAATTGGTCTGCCGGATGAATCCCAGCCCTAAAAGCAGATCATCCTCACATTCACTCCTTACACTAAAGCCTCTGTTGTTTAGAACTGGCTTGGCCTCATCTCTAGAAGCATCCTCTCTGGTAAGCATTCTGTCTGGTTATGCAGCACTCCACACTTCCAGGTCAGGAAGGGAATAGAGATATTCTTTTCTAGACCATCTTCAGAACAAGATTAGCAAACCAAGGCGTCTTGGCCCATCTGGGTTGGGTGGGGTAGTAAGGGAGTTGGGGAACAGCTACCAGCCCCAGCAGCCCAATGCTGAAACCTGGTTTTGCCATGTATCCGCTGTATGGGCCTGGGATAGCCACTTACATGGCAGAGTCTCCCTGGGCTTCAGTTTCCTCACTGTATGTAGGGATAACGATACCACCTGTCTCAAAGGCTTATGTGAGGCAGGCATGTAAGACACTAAGCCCAGCACTGGGCTTGCAGAAAGAATGTTGAAGAACCATGGACTCCTCTTGTGGTGCATTACTTTTCAGCCTGAACTCTATGTTGTGTGACATCAATGAGCTCAGAGATGGCAAGGCAGGCATAGCCCCTGCTTTCCCTCATAACCTGAACTGTGGTCTGTTTTTAAAGACACTTGAGGGTTCAGGAGGATGGTAGTAGACTGGGGTGGGAAGATGGAATTAGGGGGACCTATAAGAATTCAGCATGGGATGACCTGGCTTACAGCTCAGCACCTGCAGCTCTGGCCAGGCCTCAACTCTTACCAACTCTGAGACCACAGATCCTATCAACCCACCACCTCCACTCTGGCCCCAAGGGGAAAGAACACTAGCTTTGGAGTCAGCACACCGAGGGCTGGAGACCTCACTCTGCCTTTACTAGCTGTGAATCCTGGTGGTTGCATAACCCTTTTGAGCCTCAATGTCCCTGTTTCGAAGTTTTAGACTGTGTATGAATCTCGAGGAAGCTCTACTTCTAAGTTTGTGGATATAAACAGTTCACTGAAATTTTAGTAAGGTTATATTTTTTGAAGACTATTCAAGAAACTCAATTTAATTGAAGAAGAGTTGGGCTGGCATGGTGGTGCACACCAGAGTCCCAGCACTTAGGAGGCTGAGGCAGGAGTACTGCCATGAGCTTGCGGCTAGCCTAGGTTACATAGTGAGACCCTGTCTCAAAAAACAAAACAAGACAAAACAAAAATTTAGAAGAATCAATTTAATTTTTGGATCAGCTCTCTAAAAAACAAGATGAATTTATCCTCCTTTACTAAAATAGTAATTGTTTTTTTTTTTTTTTCTTGGTACCAGGGATTGAACTCTTGACCTAGAGCTTGCCAGGCAGGAGCTTAAGCCACTGAGCTAAATCCCCCGCCCCTAAAATAATAATTCTTATTGTTTTGGTTTTTTTGAGACAAGGTCTTACTATATAGCCCACGCTGACCTTGAACTCATTGAGGTCCTCCTGTCTCAGCCTCCTGAGAGCTAGGATTATAGATGTGGGCCACCATGCCTTGGTACTAAAATTATTTTAATTCATTTCTTTTCCATGTAAATTTTGTAAGTATTTCATTCATCTTACAGGTTTTGGTCCCTATCTAACTTTTCAGTGGACAATTTTGACTCTGAATGGTTACTCCTCTGCTTATAGCTATCTATTATTTTCAGAAGATCTAACTTTCCCAGGTCAATTTCTATTGCTCTAAATTTTATTTAAAAAAGTTGCTAGTCATTAACAAATCTTATCGTGTATGGTTTTAGTTGCTGTTGTTTTCTTTCGTTTTTGTTTTTCTGGAGTGCTGGGGACTGAGCCTAGGGCCTAATGCTTACTAAGCATGTGGTTTAACACTGACCTATTACCCCCAGCCCACTGTAGTTTTATTTTCTGTTGACAATATTTATAAATGTCTTTTATGAATTGAGGATAGAGGATAACTGTTTCTTGGCTAATCTATGGGAAACCTGGGATAATGTGTGTCAGCTATTCTAAGTAGAAAAAAAAAGTTTGGTGTCAAGGTTTAAAATCTCTCTATCAGGCTGTTGGATGAAGATCTCTCTCGTGCTCCTTTTGTAGGTCTTTTTTTTTTTTTTTTTTTGGTAACAGGGATTGAACTCACAACCTTGCACTTGCCAGGCAGGCACTTATACCACTGAGCTAAGTCCCCAGCCCTCTTGTGCTCTTCTTTTTTGTTTTTTTGAGATGGGGTCTCACTATGTAGTTCAGGCTCGCCCTGAACAGATTATGTAGCCCAAGCTGCCCTCAAATTTTGGGTGATCCTCCTGCCTTAGCTTCCCCAGTGCTAGGATTATAGGCATGTGCCACCACATTTGGTTTAAGATCTCTCCTGCAGTGCTGTTGAGATAAAGTGAAACAGTCACTCCTCAGCACATGGCTTAGCAGTGGCTTTCAACATACACTGGATTCTCTGTGGGGAGGCTGGGCTTGGGGCTGGGCGTATCCCAGATGCTGGAGTGGAATTGGCAGAATAAGAGTTTGTGGGTGAAGGGTCAGTGTAGGAGAAGGCAACACTGAATTCTGACCAAAGCCCACAGCTTTGTCACCCTGGGCAGGGGCTACTGCCCTTGTGTGCTCTAGGCACACTGCGAACAGCAGCTTGGCTGCTTCCATTTTTATAGGTGGAAAAACTGATGCTCAGAAAGCTTGAGTAATTGATGCAGATTAGAAAGCTGCAGGTCCAGGCCTTATCCCTGGGCTGCCTTTCAAGCCACTGTCCTGCTGGTGTGCCTAGGGACTGAGGCCACACTCACGTTGGCATTTGTGGCCTTGAGGCAGATCCTGCTTTCTCTCTAGCTGTTTGGCAGCTCTGGGAAGATCCCAACTTGTGCACAGCCCTTCCAGCTCCTGGCCTGGTCTCGCTCTTTTACACCTCTACCTGGCTTCCCGCCCTTTACAGCTGAACTCAAATGCAGTTCCTTTCTTCTGAGAACTTTTTCTGCACTATTGGTCAGCTTAGTCTATCAGTGGCTCTTAGTCTGAGGTTGTGCCACCACAAGGGGGCAGATGGAAATGCTTTGGGACATCTGCAGGCACAAGCTGGGGTATAACTCCTATGTGGGACAATGATGTCAGCTGTTTGCTGTGCACAGGATTATGGGATAGCTCTAGCAATACAGGGTGCCAACAGCCAAGAACAGTGGCTTCAGTCACATATTCCCCCTGAATTGACGTCAGTGTGGTGATCTGAGCAGGGTGGCAGTAGGAAGATGGGCTCTGGGACCATGAAGACCTGGGTTTGAATCCTGGCTCTGTTGCTTATCAGCTGTATGATCCAAGTTAATTTCTTAACTTCTCTGAGTTTCAGTTTCCTGGACTGAAAGCAAAAGCTAACCATGTAAGGTTGCCTGGCAGGTTAACAGGCTACCACTACTACTACTACTACTACTACTACTACTACTACTACTACTACTACTAACAGCAAAGTTAAAAGCTATTGAAGTACGAGACACCAGGCTAAAAGCTTTGCATACAACTGCATGAGTAAAGTACTATTATTATCCACCACGTTTGTGATGCAATTGAGGCCCAGAATCATGGGGCGATTAAGTGGCAGTCTGGATTCCAGAGCCCCCACTCCTAGTATCTCTCTCTCTAGTGCCTTTCTCAAGGAAAAAAAACAAACAAATAAACAACAAAAAAAACGTTAAACAGATGAGCTGAGTGCTCAGCAGGCCACAGCAGCTGACGGCACTGGATTACTCTTCCTAGCACTGTGACAATTAATGGACATTACTTCACAACAAATACTCCCAACAACAGTGATGACAGGGAATAACTACTAGGTATCCTTATCAGTCCCGGTAAGGAACCTGTGGCCCTAAGACGCTGTGGTTCTCAACTTATGCTGTGGCACGAGGGAAGGATTCCTTTGGGTTTTATAGCCAGGATTCAGACCTGGCTCTGAACGACACCAAAGGTCATGCTGACGGCCAAGACCCTGTCCTGGCTGCTGAGAAAGCTGCTGTAAGTGCTGCATAGAGACGCCTTCTGACCTGATGGTGTGGGACAGGGCCAGGATTCCCAGCACGAAGAAATACATGGACAGCAAGAGGTTGATGTACTCCTGGGAGAATATCTGAGGCAGAAATACAAAAAGAAACAGGAGTCAGGGTTGCCAGTGCCCATGACAAAACAAGTCCTTACTGCTCTTCTGGAGCTGATGATCTCACCCTCAAGTTAGCGGACAGTGAGGAAGAGTCTCAGACAATCCTAGTGGCCTTCCACTTACAGCTATGGGAACTTCATGGCTCCAGATGCACCCCCCAAGAGAGTCTGGAGATCTGTGCATGGAGCTCTGTTATCTAGAGATAAGCAATTATGTTTGTGCCCAGAGTCATGCATGGGGCATGAGGGAGTCTGAAGTTCGAGACTCAAGAGAGCTGGCTGAACCTCAACTTGCTCTTCCACATTTCCTTCTCCAAGGATCCAGAGCCCTGCAGAGCACTCAGCAAGTGCCAGGCATGCTGGTATCAGAGGGCTCCCTCCACCCTCCACCCCAGCTCTTCTGACGGACTCCTCCCCCTCTTGATGACAGCAGGAAGTCAGGACAGCAGACCCTGACAGCTACTTGGTTCCTGGTCTTATTACTGTCAGATAAAACCAAGAAATATTCTCCATCACAATGCTCCAAAGCCAGTGTCATTACTTATTACATAGTTCAGGCTGGCCTTGGACTTACTGTATATCCCAGGCTGGTCTTGAACTTACTGTGATCCTCCTGCCTCAGTCACCTGGATGCTGGGCTCAAAATCATGTGCCACATCTAGCTCACATGTTAATTCTAGACCTTGAGAAGGCCATGCTACATCCTCTCAATTTGCTGTACTCTGCTGAATTTGCTACTGTGAAGGTCTCTAACTAGGACGGAAGAACGTGCTCCTGTGTGAGGTACAGGTACAGATATATTGGCTGCTGCAAGTTTCTGTTTTACTACAAGTCTGATCAGGTTAGTGTTCTGCCTAGAGCCCAGCAGTGGCTCCCCTCTGCTCCTGTGAGCTGAAAGCCCAGACCTGTGTGCTGTGGGGGCCACTGCAGATTGCCTCTGCTTCAGCTCAAGCTTCAGGCTGTAGCTACTGTGGTCTTTCATGGTGCCTGGCCTGGGCTCCTGATTCATCTTGGTGGCTTACATACTCATTCTTCCTGAGCTCTCAGGTAGTTTCCTTAACACCCTTTCCTGAGGTATTTAGTAGATAACTCCTAGTTGCTTCCTATGTGCAGGCCATTGTGCTAAACAGCCAGGATATAGTGGGGAATAAGGCAAAGTCTGTGTTCTCAGAATTAATGTACCAGGGAGGGAGAAAGAATGCCACCTGAGATACCACCAGGTGGTGTGGGGGCTCACAAAGTGGGGCAAGGAGTTACAGGGGGAAGTGGAGAGCTACAATCTCAGACAGGCACAGAAGAAAGGCCTCTAGAAGAGAATCCTACACCAAGCCAGTGAGCAAGCTATGGAGAGGCTCAGAAAAGAACCTGAAGTAGAACAAAGGGCAAGTGCAAAGGTCCTGAGGTGAGTGCTTATTAGTGTAAGGCTGTGAACCTGGAGCAGACAGTCAGGAGATAAGGCTGGGGAAGCAAGACAGAGCCAGACTCTGCAGTGCCATAGACTTCAGATGCACTGGGGTGGGCAGGCCAGCACTGGAGGTACAGGCTATGACATGATCTGCTGGCCTGTGAGCACCACTCTGCTGCTGCAGAAGAGCCTGCAGGGTGAGGATGGAAGCAGAGTGTTTGGAGGGCACTGTGCAGTCCAGAGGGGGACAATGCCCTGGACAGGGGTGGGGAGAGTGGGGAAGTGGTGGGCAGCAGCAAAACTCATCTGTGCTGGAGTGGGAGTGCAGGATGCATCAAGGGCTGGGTATGAGGACTCCAAGAGCAGGAGGACTGAGCAGCTCTGTGGGTGCAGTGCTGCTGAGACGGGGGCTGCACAGGAGGGGCTTCCCCCTCAGCTGGTTCTTCTGTGCTTTTCTGGCTTCACCCCTTCTTAGACTAGGACTTCACCTTTATCTATGTGACTGCTTGTCTATCTCCAGCACTGAACAAGATGCTCCAGTGCAGGGATGTCAGCTGTTTTTCTCTCCAGTCTCCCCACTACAGGGTGCCAGGTAGCAGGTACTCAATAAATGCAGAATGAATGGATGAGCAAATCAGTGCTTGATTACATGTGTGCTACAAGGAAGACTTACAAACACACTTCATCGCCATGGGAATGTATTCTATGGAGATCCACTGTGTCCTGCACCCTGAGAGAAAATCTCTCTGACCACACCTGTGGGCTCTGGGTGCTCTGTCTACGTGGATATGTGAAGCGAGCACCAAGTCTCACTTTCCTTAGTGCTTTGGCAGCTCTAGTCAGGGCCACAATCAGTCCCGCAAGGTTGGTTTCTGGTGAGAATACAAATCTTTAGAACGCCGTTATGGGTAAAGTCCTTACCCGAGGTTTACTTTTTTTTTTCTTTTACTCCCAAGACTTGCTTTATCCTGTTTTTCTTTTTTTCCTACACTTGAGGGATTCTTCTGCCTCAGCCTGTCAAGTGATGGTACTGTGTATGCCACTCTGCTTGGCTTATTTTATCCTGCTGAAAATTCCTTCACTTTAATTTCTTTCTGTTTTTCTTATGACATTGGTTTAATTTTTATAAGCTGCACTGAAGTGATCAGTTTGGGAATGGAACTCAGGACCTCGAACTTGCCAGGCAGGCACCTGTGGCACTGAGCTACAGCCTTGGCCCTGAGGTGATCAGTTTTTTTTTTTTTTTTTTTTTTTTTTT
>PVJX010018844.1:0-36258 GCA_004027295.1 Dolichotis patagonum
GTTCCTCATGTACAACAGACCAAGACCTAACTATCAAAAAGAATGACATAAACAACCATGGTACATGAGTTATGCATATCGGAGAGAGTTCAAAAAATGGGCAGCTGGGCACAGCAGCATACACTTGTAATCCCAGCACTTGGGAGACTGAGGCAAGAGAATCACAAATTTGAGTCCTGCCTGATCGATTTAGCAAGACCCTGTCTCAAAACAAAACAAATTCAAAGTGCTGGGGATATACCTCATTGGTAGAGTGCCCTGGGATTTGATTCCTGGTAGAAAGAAAAAAAAAAAAAAAAGATACCTAAACAGGGGTACTGTAGGATAGATGGTATTTCAAATAGGCAGCATTTCATGAAGAGAAAATTACATTAAGCTAACAGTTCCATTTGAAGCAATGGAAACATACCAGATTTGCTATAGCTAAAAACAAGGATTAGTAAAAAGGCTGGAAAGAGGACCTTTCATGGTAGCTGAGTGGTTTGGATTTTACTATGATGTCAATGAGGATGCTATAGAAGAAATGGCAAGTGATATAACCAAAGTAACATTTTTGGAAGACAAATCTGATGCTGGTATGTTGGAAAGACTAGAGGAAGAAAAAAGTGAGAGGAGGCATAGGAAAGATACGTAAGTGAAAAGTGCACAGAGCCATGGTCACAGACTGAATGCAAGGAAGAAAGGAAAGCATTTAAAGTAATGTTTGATCTTTGACAAACAGGAATGTGGAAAAACAGAAAAAAGGATGTAGAGAGAAAGCTGGTGTGGTATTAGCCATGTTAAATCTGGGATGCTTACAAAAAAAAAAGCCAAACAGTTCAGATAAATATTAAAACACCAGACGACAGCTTGGGAGCAAGACCTAATGTTGCTTGTAAAGTTACCTATCATGGAAAAGATGGAAGTAATGGAACTAGATGAACTCTCCTAGGAGGTCTGTAGGTAGAAACTATACTGCCAAGGACACCTTCAGAAAGGGGCACATTTGGGGACTGGAGGAAAGAAAAGCCAAAAAATATAACAAATGACTGTGTGGCAGTATTACTTTGTTGATTAGCATCAGATTTACTTTCCATCTGTCTTTTACCGATATTTTTTTGAAGTCTTTGAATTTTCTGAAAATTTGGTAGATGGTGTTTTGGATAGGCAGCACAACAAATTACACAGTAAGGAAGTATTATCCAAGCCCTACATAGTGATACACACATGTAATCCCAGCACTTGGGAGGCTGAGGCAGGAGGACTGCCTTGAGTTGAAGGCCAGCCTGGGCTACAAAGTGAGTTCAAAGCCAGCCTGAACTACATAGTGAGACCTTGTCTCAAAAAACAAACAAAAAAAAATAACAACAACAACAAAACCCTAAAAAATCAAAAAACCAAACAAACAATGAAAAAAGAAGTATCATCCAATTTCTAGGTGAAAATTGATATTTGCCTATTTATCCAGTCTCATATCCTTTTTCCTTTGGCAATGTTGATATTTTATGACCTCCTAATGTGACAGAAAATGCCCCCACCATTCAGTATATTTCATTTTGTTAGTTGCCCAGGTAGCAGTTCCTGTTCCAGTGGTTCCTGTCTCTTAGAAATGGCTGTCACTATGATGCACATTGTATAAACCAATTCCCAACTGACAAACCATACTGCCGCTATACTTCCTGCTTGCTTATTCCATGTAAGCCCTAGACTACCAGAGATTGGGGCCTGATATTCTGGGAACAATCCCGATCAGTGCTGGTCGACATAAATCTGCCTCCAAACCCTGGGTGTCCTTTTGGTGTTTCTACTTGCTGTTGCACTCAAGACTCCCAAGTTTGTTTGTTTGTTTGTTTTTTTAACTCAAGATCTTTGCATATTGTGCTCCTAAGCTCGCCCTGGTATAGTATACTATTTTTGCAAAGTTAATCCCTTCCCATCCTTGTGATCTCAACTGTCACTTTTTCAGGCCATTTATCATTTTTACTCTTATCTAGTAAAAATTAGCTTATCTTGTTTAAATCTTTTCAGGAGTTTCTTTGTGGCATTTACTGATTATAAAGCAATACATCTGTGTGATTAGCTAATACCTATCTCCAGTATTAGACCGGCAAGCTGCATGAGATGTGTCTATTTTGTTTATCTCACTTTCAACATCATATCAGACACATGGTAATAAATATTTGTAGATACACGCATATATACACACACATACATGCTTAGTATTTGTTGATGAACACGCCAATAAGAAAAATAAGCAAACAACGTAAGAGAAACATGTAATTTTCATCTGAAGCAATAATCGGTCATCTCTGTTATCCAACCAATTGGCAGAGTAAGCAAAAATGCAAAGCTGCAGAAAACAGTTCAGATAGTTTTACAATCGATTACATCCATGTTCAGTGAACATCGTGCTTCTTCTAAGTACTGATTTTTCCAAAACACATAGAGGAATGACATCGTTGTTGAGAATGCTAAGAAATTCTGGTTAAAAAAAAAAATTGGGATAACCTCAGAAGGTAAGAATTCCATTCCTACCTGTCTTTGCTAACCGATAATCGCTCAGGCCGGATGCCTGCCGAAAACGCACTGGTTTTGTTCTTGGAGAAAAGTGAGATCAGATAGGAGACGATACTGCAAGAGAACTACCATCAGAAACCTGGAGTCCTAAAATGCTTAGATCGATGTTCATAAAGGCCACCCTTGGAGAGCTAACAGTCCCTGGTGTAGGAAAAACGAATTTTGGGCCCAAGAATTTGAGCGAGTTTGAAGGCTTTACTCGGGAAAAGGAACAAGATCTCAGGACGGATAACTGGGAGCCGAGCGACGCCTCTTACCTTGCTTGACTCGGGGCTCCCGGGCGCTGGGAGCGACGGCGGGGGTCTGCCTGGCCACCGGTTTCTTGCTTTGGGCTTCCCCGACAGCTCCGGCCTCGGCAGATTTGGCTCGGGAAGCAGACACGGCAGCCCGGACAGCCGCGGCCCCCGGAGTCTTGTGTTTCTTGTTCTTGCCACCCATGTTACAGCAGTGACAGAAGATTCTCCCAGGTCCACGCTCGGGTTCTCCTACTGCAGAAACCTGAAGACCTCTTCACTTTACCCTGCTCCCGCCTTGCCAACTAAGATGCTCTATCCGGGTTTCTCCCGTCCGGTAACTGCTGCTTCGCAATTGGCCTGATTTACCAGACCCCGCCTCCTCGCTATCCCTTTCTGTCCTAGCCTTTAGATATCGGGTGCGTTGTACGAGGTACACTCTCTAGCTCCTGACCTGCCTACCCATCAGTAATCGAAAAGGAAAAAGAAAAACCATATAAAACAAAACAAAACAAAGCAAAACCGGAAGAGCAGCAAACAAAACAGAAACATAAAACAAAAAGGGTCAGGTGGCCTTGCGACTTGACTACTTTTGCCTCTTACGGGCCACTGTGGCGCCTTCGCCTGGCGTCACTGCCGGTGCGGTGTGGTGGGGCATTGTGGGTAGGACCGAGATACGGTCTTGCTGCTTCGAAGATGGCGGACGCGTTTGGAGATGAACTGTTCAGCGTGTTCGAAGACGAGTCAACTGCTGAACCCGGATCCAATAAAGACAAAGAAAAAGAGAAGGGAAAATGGAAAGGACCCCCAGGATCTTCAGAAAAGGGCGGGTAAGGAAAAACGTCCAAGTTGTTGTTATTTTAGAGTGTTGGTTCAGGGAAGCATGGATTATTGGCTTTTCCTGGTGCCCTTGTCTGGAGGCAGCGTGAGCTCCTGCCGCGGTGCTTCCTTAAACGCGCGTGGCTGACCTTACTCTTATCTTTGGCGTGGGATAACGAGAGTTCTTAAGGTTTCTCTTGGTGCCGTGGCACCAGCCTATTATCTAGACTTAGTTTTTAGTAAGCTACGATTTAATGAGCAGTTGAGTACCGTGGAACGAATTTAGAAAAAAGTGTTTCAGAAGGGAAAGGGCAAAAAGAAATAAGGGAGAGATATCTACTGTTGAACGCATAGTTTTCTCGTCCATAAAGAAGAGATTCGACTCTTATTTACTACTAAGGTTTTGAGGGTTAAGTGAGATCATGTGTAAAGTGGCTAACGAACGATACCTACCACGTTTTGAAGTTAAATGCTAGATCATGGTGAGATTGTTAGAGAAATTTAAAACTTGCTGGGCCCTATAATACATATGGTTGCCATAAAATGTACAGAACCATTTATGGAACTAAGAAAAGCTATTACGTGATTTTAGGTAAAGACGTTCATCGTTAATTAAATTTACTCTGCATTTTGAAGAAAGATACCCTGTAGGTGAATGAATTAAGTTAGGCATGATTTTGCTTTCAAGACAGTTTGTGTCTAGGCAAAGAGATAAGAGCACTGAAATTCAAATTGTTACAGTAAATTATTACAGTATGTGTTAGTAGTTGACATTAAATATTGTGTGAAATTCAGGGAAGAGAGATTCCTGTTTGTAATGTGCAGGAAACCAACAGTTAGATGCCATAGGATATTCTGGATTGAGAAATTGTGAGTGGTGCCAAGATTATTTTTTTTAGAGCACAAGTTAGGCTAAAAGGGAGTGTTTGCTTTTGAATTACCAGACATAACACAGAGAAAAATGTTGCTTTTATCACATTTTCTTTACACACAATAGAGTACTACTAGGACGTGAAAAAGGATATATGCAAGTCATTTGTAAGAAAATGGATGGATCTTGAGACTGTAATCCTAAATGAAATAAATCAGACACGGAGGATAAATATTGAGTGGTTTTTCTTACATGAAAAACCTAAACTATAAATAATTTAAAGAACAAAGAGAAATAGAAGCAAGCAAGTAGTCTTTGAGGTATTGAGAAGGGGATTTGGAAAGGGGGAAAAGGTAGAGTGGGTGAGGAAGTAAAAATTATCAAGGTATGATACTTAGATTAATATAGTTATATATTGCAAAGATATACCGACTGTAAAAAATAAAATCCCTAGAAATACATTTCTAGGTTGGTTTTAGATTTTGAGAGATCTCAAATATTGAATAATAAGCAGAGGAGTTTTTATTTAATTTTAAACCTTTTTGAACAATGTTTTTAGAATTTTTTTCATAACTTTGTTAAACAGGTGGTTTAGGAAAATAACTTGGTAGTAGTTGGCAGAGTATACTGCAAGGACAGCTCTTTACAAAAAATAAATTGTTGTGGCTTGTGTTTTGATGTCCCCCCAATGGCTTGTGTGATGATAGGTGGAGCTTTTCAGAGGTGGCCTGAGATGCTTGTGGGGAAGTGTAGTGACACTTAACACAGAATTTATAGAGAAATACATAAGACTAAAGGAGAGAATTAAAGGGATTGCAGAAAAATAAGTGTGAACTGTCACATAAGAACAAAGTGGAGAATAGTCTGCTGTCATTGAGTTGAAAGAAAGAGTTTGGAGGAACTTTTCAGGAACAATAAGAAAGGATGACAGGTTCCTTGTTTTTCTTTCCTCCGAGACAGGCATTATTAATAGTTGCTGAGTGTTTAAGTGGGCAGTTACAGTTTGAAGACAATATGTACACGTATGATTTCTCATTTCATACTGTATGTCAAAATTATTGTCGTAAAGTTATTCTGCTTGGCAGTGCAGTAAGGACAAGCTGTTTGAAAAACCTTCCAAAGTGAAATTTAGAAAGAAATAATTTCTATTTAATTTGTTAGGAAAAATGCCATTATTACAGAAGGGAAATACATGAGAAAGTACAGAACATTAGAAATGGGGTTTTGTTTACTATCAAGATTTTAGCTAGTCCTTATCCTCCAGGCTAGTGGTAAGGAACTTGTGGCATACATTCATTATCTTTCAAAGCTCTAAAAGATTCACTGTCACTATAGGAATTTTTGGGAAAAACAGTCTAATTTGCCTGATTTCAGCTGTTGTACCGCTTGTATCATAATAGACTCCTGTCTAGTCTGTGTAACATTAGAAGACAAACATGGAACTTAATCAGAACTAGTCCTACATATTTAATGTGTTACACCAAGTGGGTGCTTTGAAAAACTGAGATTTTGTTAAACTCTATGTGTGTGTAGAGGGGTGTGTTTAAAGGAGCTCCATGTACTTAAATGTACCCCTGCTTCAATAATATCAATTCATAGTCAGTCTGGTTCTACACACATTACCCCCCTTTAAAATCTAGTGTTATTAATCTTTCTCCTTAATATTTCAACATTTACTTCATCCAACAAAACTTATGTTGGTTTAATATTGTTGATTACTTAACCCACAGTGAGATTTCTCCTATCCTGTTAAAGGTGTTTTGGTAGTTTATTTGAATCAGGATTGAAACAAAGCCCATACTTTTTTTTTTTTTTTTTGTGGTGCTGGGATCGAACTCAGAACTTCAAGTTTGCCAAGCAGGCACTTATGCTGCTGAGCTAAACCCCCAACCCCAGCCCATACCTTTTTTGTTGTCCTGTAGGTTTGACCTCTGATCCTTCCAGACAAATCAGTGGCATAAGGAAAAAAGAAACTGTTGTAGAAGAGAGGTCAACTACCTCATTTGTTCTGAGGAGTTTCCCACATCCTGGATTTCTTTTTTATGCTGTGATTTAACTTACTCCTCTTTTCCTCCTTTATTTTCTGTAAATAGGCTTTATATGTAGATCTACATTGCTCAATATACTAGTCATAACTATTAGTAACTATATCACTTAAAGTATAGCTTATCAGAGTTAATGCACATATTTTTGAAAACTTTATATGAAAAAATATAAAATTACTCATTTTTATTTATTTATTTTTTTTGAGACATTCTCAGTATATAGTTCATGCTGGCCTTGAACTCATTATGGACCCCAGGCTAGCCTTGAACTCACAGGGTTCCTCCTGCCTCAGCATAAATGCTGGAATTACAGGCACCATACCTGGCCTTAATTTTTATCTTGATTATAGTTGAAATGATATTTTTTCTATAGGTCTAAGTAAAATACTTAAAAATTTGTCTTACTACCTTTTAATATGTTTAGAAAACAATTACATACACATCTTGCATTACTTAAATATACATATATATTTTACAGTGCTGATCTGGAAACTTCTTTATGTAGATTCAGTTTCAATTGTTTTAGATGACAATGCCTCGTAACTGTTTCATCATAAGATGAAAGATGTCTGATTGTTCTACACGGAGATTGATTGATGGTTTAAAGTGGTGCCAGCCTCTCAATCCCTCATTAACCATTTCCATAAGGATTTTATCACCCGTTGATGACTGCTTGTATCTGTTATTTTACTAATAGTTGCAAAGTGGTGAGTTTCTGTTTTTCTTTCTGCATCTTACTACCTAGAATCTAAAAAAACCTGTTACCTTAGCTGGAGATGGTGGCACACACCTGTAATGCACTCTAGGCAAGAGGATTGTCGTAAGTTCAAGACCAGCCTGGGCTATGTAGAGTTCAGCGCTAATCTGAACTACATAGTGAAACCCAAACAAACGCACACATGTACTACCTCATCAGCTGTTCATTTACTTTGAAATAAATCTCATAAACTTTGTAAGTTCTTAAGAACTGAGTTGTGCCTTGAGCATATGTGCCTGCCTGACCTAACTTATTTCCTTCCTTCTACATATAAAGTACATTAAAATGTAGTTAAGACAAACAAATATTTCCATCACCTCTAAAAGTTTCTTTGTACATGTTCCTAATGCATCACTATCTCTAGCCCTACTTTAGAGAAGTGCTGAATTGTCAGCTGTTGAACAACTTGCATTTTGTGGAATTTTACTTAAATTCAACATTATTTAAAATTCTGTTTAAATACAATGTCTTTTCTTGTCTGGGTTTTACTATTTTTGAGATTCATTCATGTAGCATATATCAATAGTTTGTTCGTTTTTTATTATTGAGTAGTATTCTGGCTTATGGATGTACCAAATTTGTTTATGCCTTTATCCATTGATGGATGTTCAGTTTGTTTCTGTCTTTAAAATTACATACTCATTTTGCAATAGTGGAAGTTGAACATGTGCCATTTGCACTGGACTACCTCATCAGCCCATTTTTCTTTTTATTATTTTGAAACAGGGTTTTACTGAGTCTCTAAGTTACTTGGCCTGGGCTCAAACTTAGAATCCTCCTGGCTCAGCCTCTCAGTACTGGGAGCCATCATGCTGACTTCCATTATTACTTTTGATACTTGCATTTCCAGTCAGAGATCATGAGAACTCTTCAAGTTGCCTTTTGTGAACTTTTAACAAAAGCCTGTTAAGTCTTTGATAACTTGTGTTCCCCGCCCCAAATCCATTTTATTTTAGGGAGAAAAAGAAAAAAAACCTGACACAAAATTTCAAAACATGTCAGAGGGCAAATCATTCACTCAGTGTATAAGACATGTGTTCAGTTGTCTAAACAATACCAGCACAGATCTTTCTTTTCAGTGAACTCAGAGAAATCAATAGTGTAACTATCTTAACTATTTATTATACACATATACATAAACACACATATACTTATACATGTGTTGCTTCTTTGAACTTTTCACACTAATGAGACAATATGATGTTTGCATATGTAGGTCTTATTTCACTAATGAATTTGTTCTCAAGTTGCATCCATTGACCTGTAAGTGTCCATGTTCTTCTTGATTGCTTAGTAGTACACCATTGTATAAAAATACCACATCTTTTTTTATTCATTTTTCAGTCAATGGGCATTTAGGTTGTTACCAAAATACAGCCATTACAAATTGTGCTGCTATAAACATGTGTGCACATATATTACTGTGGTATGATGGTTTTAATTCTTTTGGAAGATACCCAGGAGAGGAATAGATGAGTTGAATGGGACCTAGTCCTAGTTTTTTGAGGAATCTCCACACTGTTTTCCATAATGGTTGCACCAGTCTGCATTCCCACCAACAGTGGAGAAGAGTTCCTTTTTCCCCATAGCCCCTCCAGCATTTGTTATTGCTTGAATTCTTGATAATAACCATGCTTTCTGGGGTGAGATGAAATCTCAGTGGACAACTTATGCTTTACGGTGAAAGTTATCAGAATGACATTACCATTCTGGCACACTTTTTACCTAAATATCCCAAATATTAATGTTTCATATTTGTTTTATCCTGTGTTCCTCCTTTTCCCATTACACACATACACATGTGTTAATATGTATGTTCATATGTTTATACTTTTCTCTCAACTGTGTAAAAGAAGATGTAGATATGTTGCCAGTTTTCTTCTAAATTCTTTAGTGTATATGTTCTAAAAATAAGGGCATTCTTTTATATTACCACAATACACATTACAATAATCAGAATTAGAAAATTGTGCCAGGTACCACATCTCATCCTTATAATGTCATTTGAGGCTAGCTTCGGCAACCTAGCAAGACTGTCTCAAAATAAAATTTTTTTCAGAAAGGGCTTAGCACGTGGCTTTCTAGTAGGACACTTGCTTAGCATGGGTGAATCTCTAGGTTCAATCCCTGGTACCAGCTTCTAAAAAAAGTATGTAGTTAACATTGGCATAATACTGTTATCTATAGACTTACTCTGATTGTTTTAATGTTATGGGATTCTACATTGGATTACATGATTTGTCTATTAGGCCTTTTTACTCTGGACCAATCTTTAACTTTTATGACCTTGTAATCTTTGAGTAATTGTGGGCTAGTTTTGCAAACTATGACTCAATTTGAGTTTGTTGACCAGTTGGTTTTAATTAATCTGCCAGATTTGTTGTTCAGTCTGAATGGCCAAGTTTGGTGCCCCTTTCTGGCATTGTAAAGAGAAGTATACTGTTCTTATGAATTTCCAGAAGTAACATTTTTAGATCATTTCAGCAAGTCGAAATTTAGGAGTAAAGTGGTTACCTATATATGACACTTTGTTTCTGGATAACTCAGATCTTGTAGCTATACATGTTCTACTTGTGACATACCTAAAACCCTACCCCCAGAAAACAAATAAACTGAAGACCTAGAAATCAAACAGGCAGTATTGAGGACTGTTAAATTACTACTTGCAAGATAATCTTTCGCATATGAAAAGGTGATGAGGTGGAGGGAGGGATGGGAAAGGGGATTAAAAAGAATTCAGATTTGTTGTACATGTACCAACTCCACAAGAAATGTTATCATGATGTACTACAGATACGTATGTACTAAGAAAAAACCAAAGAATTATAAAGTATTCTTAATGCAAATGTTCTATTCTGATTTTAGGGGCAGGTTTGTGAAAAGTTAACATGTCTTAGTGTATTCAGATTTACATTAATACAGTAATCACATGTATACAGTTATTGCATTCATTCCTGCACCAAAAGCACAATATTCAAAAGGTGACCAAAATTCAAGGTTAAAATGCAATACTTTGATTAACCTGGTTACAAAAGTATGTATATGTATACATATATATATATATATATGAGATTAAAATCAAAAGAACTATTACAATTACAGTCCTTACTTCCAATTAAATTTTTAACATGGCATGGCAAGACTAAAATAAAGGATCCCCTGCAATTCAGATATACTCTTTCCTTCAGGTGAAAGACCTCAGTTCAGTTTTTCATTGTCCTGTTCTTCTAAATGACAACATTCTCCTCTGTTTAATCTTTGTACCCCACAGTTCCACTGGAACCTTCCATCTGACCAAATGCTTCAAATTACTCTAGTGGCTCTTTGCCCTAAATTTCCAACATAGATCTGGTCAGAAGCTCTGAGAAGTAACCATGCTACCATCCCAACAGTAGACTACAATGAAATTTTTCTGCCACCTGGCTAATATCTCTAAACACAAGCAAAATGAAGACCAACTTGCAGCCAAATCACAATATACTACTTGGAATCCAGCAGCCGATGCAGTCTTTCTCATTAGAAGCCTTCCGAGTTTCAGCTTAACTGGCGGCATTGTCAGGAGTACTCTCATTTTCCAGGCTCTGACCAGTCTCTTCAATATGGTTAGAGCATATAGGGGCTTTTTGGCCAGTCTTTCAAAAACTTTCCAAATTAATTCCCAGAGCTCGTAAGCCATGTGGCCAGGCAACATAACAGCAATGACCCCACTCTCAGTACCAATTTTTGTTGTGATAGTCAGGGGTTGCAAGGAGAACAATTACATACAAAACACAGAATTTACAATATTAATTTTATAATGGTCACCCAGAATTAAATACAAGAAAGTACAGGAATGCTGTCCACAACATTAAGAACCTAGGAAATCCAGCCAAAGGCCTGGATCCCAAGCAATGTCCTGCATGAGACCAATTGAAGACCTAGAGCCCATGACAGTGCTTCCCACAAGTCCAACTGGAGGCCCAGAGCCCATGACATTGACTCATGCAAGCCTGTTTCATGGATCTGCACTGGGAAGGCTCACAGGTCAGCAAGATGAAGGATCTGTGCGAGTAGGTTGAGGGTTCTACACTGGAGCCCAGGAACAATGCTCAAAATAGTGACCAGGGCTCCCTTGAAAATTATCACAGCCATCCTCAGTGACAACAAGGTCCCAAGCTTCCCTGACAGAGAGATCTGTGGAGTACATATCAGGAAGCCAGCATGACAATTTCTGGAGATTAAACAGCACACATCTTCTCTGTAGCCAGGAAGCAATGCTCAAAGTAAGGCCCAAAGCTCCCCCAAAGTGAACTGCAGCCATTCTCATTGACAAGGTTCCAAGTTCCTTCAATGATAATAGCTGAAATCTTACCTGGAAAGTTAGCCATGACAGACCCCTCCAGGAGAACCAATGGCTCCAAACAACAACAACACTTAGGAGAACCCATAATGCTGTACTCTTCCTCTCCGTCCCCTTTTATGCTGAAAACTTTCCTCAGGTGGGCCATCTACACACAGCACCATGCTGATTTAATTCACCGGGTGTTAAGTTGACCAGCAGTTTTTAATCCATTGCAATGATTTTTTTAAAGCTTGATAACTAGTCTCAAGATTCTAGTAGAATTATTTTAAATACAATGGATGAATTGATGCTTCCTCAGAATAATAGAATATTAGAACTGAAAGATACTATAATTATTGTCCAACTATATTACATTTTCTGAGGACCAAAGATATTGATGACTTGTCCAAAGGAAGTCTGCATCAGTAATCAGCAGCCAATCTAGGAAATTGACAGTGACTGGTTTTGGTACTAGGGGTTGAATTTTTTAAATTTTAGAAGGCATCAACTAAGAAACGTTTACACATATAGATCAATATCGTTGTGTGTTACTTCTTTTTAAAATTGGGACATATAAAGAAAAATATGAAGGTCATGGAATGAATTTTTATGGCATGGACACTTATACAGCCACTACTCAGGAAAAAAGAAGAATATTATAGAAACCTTTTATCTGCCAAAAAAAATTACTATTGTGTCAAAACATCAAATTTTTTCATCTGACTCTCAGTATATTAATGAAATCACACAAAATACTCTTTGTGTTTGGCTTTGGCTGAGTATTGTTTGCAAATTATTTTATTTTATTTTATTTATTTTTTTTTTATCGGTACTGGGGATCGAACTCATGACCACAGGCTTGCAAGGCAGGCACTTGTGCCACTGAGCTAAATCCCCAGCCCCATTTGCAAAATTTTATATAAACTACTAAATGTAGATGGTAGCTCTAGCAGTGGCTTTCAAAGTGTGATTGAGTTCAGGTATGAGGTTAGAGGAAAAGTCACAATTATCCAAAAATTCTATTAAAATATTCTGCCTTTTTTCAGTTATGTACTAGTGTGAGGCTAGGTTTTTCTTTATATTCGCCTTTTTTCAGTTATGTACTAGTGTGAGGCTAGGTTTTTCTTTATAGACTTCAGCTAAAACAGTATATAACATCAAGTTGAATGCATATAGGTGTCAGATTTGCAGCAGTATGGAACACTGCCATTCTTATTTTAAAAATATTTTTGTAAAGCCAGGGATTTAGCTCAGTGGTGTAAGCACCTGCCTGGCAAGCGCAAGGTTGTGAGTTTGATCCCTGGCACCAAAATATATATATATATATACATATATATATGTATATTTTTTGGTAACAGTTATTTTTTGTTAAAAATGTTTTGATTGTTACATTTTAAGGCAAATTAATGAGTAATTGGGGGAGCAGTGATGGGAGAATTGAACCCAGGGCCTAAGTATGCAGCATTCTGCCACCGATTTATTCTCCCACACCCCTTTAATACTTTTAGGTTTTAGTTTTAATATCTAATGTGAGTAAGTATTAATAGATAAAATTACCTAAGCAGAATTCTTTGGAATCCTCTATAATTTTTAAGACTTGGAAAGGATTCTGAAACCAAAACATTTTAGCTCCTGACCTAGTATTAACTACTTTACATTTCCTGGTTAGGAGTAGAGTTCATCTTCTTTTTGTATACTTATGAACCATTTGAGTATCCTTTTTTATAATTTCCCTGTTAAATCCTTTGATCACTTTTTTACGTTTTTTAAATTGGTTTATACTTCTTACATCCAGTTTTAGAGTTTTAGGAATGCATATCTTTTGTCTTGCCTCTTTACTTTGTTTTAATATGTGTTAATAATGATCACATTCATCATAGGATTTGTGCATGTACATAACACATCTTAATTCTTTTTTTGTTCTCTTCGTCTTTCTCCAAACCTTCTTCCCCTCCCCACTTACAAAAACTATATTCTTTTTTTAAAATCTTGAAATTTTCTCCCTTTTCTCATTCTTACTTCCTGCCTCCCCCTACCTCTTGTTCTCTTTCCCATTTGAAAAGTTTTTTCTACTTCCTAACAGCTAGCTTCCATTTTGCTTCTTAGTTATACTTTCAGTGTCTTACACAGGAGAAAGAATATAATTTAAACTTGTTTCTGATTTATTTCTCTTAAGATTATGGTGTTAAAGTGTATCCATTTACCTAAAATGCCACAAGTTTATCCTTTATATATGTTGGAGTAGTACTTTAGTCTTTTTTGCTTTCTTAGTGGCACCTTCTAATGTGTAGAAATTCTTAATGTTTATGCAGTCCAATTTAATCATACTTTTTAGTAAATAATTTTATACCTATCAAGTCTTGACGATTTTCTCAGTTTATCTTCTAGAGGCTTTGTTATTTTTGCCTTCCACAGTTAGATCTAAAATTCATATGGAATTGATTTTTTTTTTATGTTGAAGGTAGTAATCAGATTCATTTCTTCCCCTGTGGATATTTAGTCCATCAAGCACCCATTTATTGCTACTACTTGAGCTACCAAGTCCAACCACATACACAAAAATTTCTTCCATGTTATTAGATGTTATAGGAGAAAGCATTAAATGTTTATTGAAAAGTGCTTATGTGAATGCCTAATGTTTTAATTAACAAGTTTATGTTGATATTTCTATTAACATAAATTTTTAAAAATATTTTTAAAACACCTGTGTAAATCAGCTTGCCATTGAGATAACAAAAGAACTGAGAAAATCAATTTACAGTAGGAAAGATTTATTTCAGCACACCATTTCAGAGGTTTGGGTCCATGTTTGCCTGACTCCATTAAAACAATGGAACCTGAGGTGAGGCATAGCCTCTTGGCAGTAGGAGGAGTACATGGTAGAGGAAGCTGTTTATTTCATGACAGCCAGGAAGCAGAGAAAGGTAGGAGACAGGAAGCTGGGCACAAGATATTACCTCTCCACACACACTCAAACTGGGTCCTGCTTCCTAAGTTTTTATCACCTCCCAATAGTTCATCAAATTATGAATCTGTCAGTGAACTAATCTGTTGATGAGAAAAAAGCCCTATGTTCTGATCTCTTCTCCAAAGCCCCACCTCTGAACATTGCTGCGTTGACCACACCTTCAACACATGAGCCTGTGGGAGACATTTCACACCCAGATCTTAATCCCTTAATAAAAATAGAAGTGTAAAAGGAGTAGTTTTTAGTTTTACTAAATAAAAAGTTCAGATATCCTGAGCTTCTGTCAAAATGTTTTGGTTTGTAACATTTATGTGCTTAAAAGATTATTTTTTTGTGTGAATGGTATATATAATATATGGAGAAATATTTTATGACATTGCCTTTATATTAAGAACTAATACAGGCTGGGGATTTAACTCAGCACCTGCCTGTCAGGTGCAAGGTTGTGAGTTTGATCCCTGGTACAAAAAAAAAAAAAAAAAAAAAAGAACTAGTAACAGAATTTACTTATCCCTAAAAAAGTAAACTATTTAATTTTCAGGAAACTTTCTGATAGTAAATTAGCATCAGAGTCAACTAATAGTGGAAAAAGCAAGAGAGATACAGACTTTGAAGGCACAGATGAACCCATTTTTGGAAAGAAGCCAAGGATAGAAGAGTCAGTAACTGAAGACCTAAGGTAATATTCCCATAGTTATAAATGTTAGTAAATCTTTATTTGGGGATTGCATGAAGTTTTAAAAATTGCTTATATTTTATAATGTTTGCTAAGATGATAAAGTGAAAATAGTTTATATAGAGAGAGAGACTTGTAAATATAGTACATGTAAAATTAGACAATTGGATAATACAGAAATGACTCATCTTTTGATATTTCAGAATCCAGTTTTGAGAAAGAATCTTGAAATTGATTTTTTTTTTTTTTAAAGAAAAATGTATTTCTTTTACTTGCTAATATCGTAAGATGCTCACTGGAGGAGCAGAATATTTAGTATATATGCTGCCAAAGTGCTCACTGGAGGAGTAGAATAAAAAGAAACAGTAAAATTCATCCAATGGAAGGAGTTAGATTTTCATTGTTTTAAGTAGCAGTGGAAGGGTTATGGATCTCAAGGCACTTGCCAATGAGGAAACCCAAGGATATCTGTGACTGGATATTTTCTGGTATTGGTATTTCTCAGATTTTGAAAGTTATAACTTCCTAGAGTTGTTTCCAGTATTTTTAGTTGATCTGATTCCTGTTACAATGATCTTTAGCATTTTGGCTTTTTGCCTTTTTCTTCTGTGCTATATTCTTGGTTAGTGTATCGATGAAGTTTTTCTATTTCTTTTTTAACTAGTTAGTTACTGTTACAGCTAGTAAAGTTATCTACTGTAAATGCTGAAAGATGTGTTATTGAAATAGTTAACATGTATGACTTAAGCTATTGTAATAGGTAACAAAATAATATTGGTTTTTTAAAAAATCTTTCTTACTTATTTTTGTAACTTTTGGGTTTTAGCTAGTAAAGTTATCTACTGTAAATGCTGAAAGATGTGTTATTGAAATAGTTAACATGTATGACTTAAGCTATTGTAATAGGTAACAAAATAATATTGGTTTTTTAAAAAATCTTTCTTACTTATTTTTGTAACTTTCGGGTTTTATTCAAACTGGTTATTGACCTTAAGTGTCAGATGTATATGTGCTGCCTAAGCAAGTACATGTATCAGACGTATAATAAATAAGAAAATAATAATCTAGCATAGAAGTATACATCTAATTTTCTTCCTTTTATTCACAGTCGTGACCTCACAAGAGTTTAAATAGGGAACCTAGATGATCATAATGTAGGATTTTGATGAGAATAAGGAATGCTTTGAAATTACAGCATGACTAATTTGTTTTATATACTCTATTGTGTGATGTTTTATGACCAGCTTTCTTCTGAGATAGTAATGGTACTTTATAGAAGAACTTGTTATTCAAAATAGTTCTTGAAACTGAGCTGACATAATTTTTGAATAATCTGTTTGGCAGTTTATTTTATATTTGTAGTAAAGATGTCAACTGAGTAGTTTGAATATTCAACATGTACTATATATAAATAATGTAGCAAAATTTCTGAATATTAATAGCTAAAGTTTTTCCAATTTGGAATATTGATAATTGGCCAATATAATTTTTTTTCCAGTGCAGATTGGGAGGATTATTATTTACTCTAGAAAAATAATTTTTGTTTCATTGTAATCATTTTTTTTTTTTTTTTAAGTTTGGCAGATCTGATGCCCAGGGTTAAGGTACAGTCCGTTGAAACTGTTGAAGGATGTACACATGAGGTAAGTACAAACAATATACAATAGGTTGATATTAAAATGGAATTTTTCTTTATAATATCTAGTAAAATGATTAGCAAGTAGCTTAACCTTAAAGGACTTAGAAACAATAAGGAGACTGTGCAGGTACACATAATCTAGTGGAAGAGCTGGCAATTTATTATGGAGCCTGGGTTCAAATGCTGATCCAGCAGTTTTCCTAACTTCATGTGCGTGTGTGTGTGTGTGTGTGTGTGCATGTGTAAATTAGTATGTTTGTAGTATATAATAATTATATTCATCATGGGAGTTGATACATGAGTATAACACCTCTTAAATCCTGTCCTCTTTTGCAAAAGATCTGTCTCCCTGTTTCCTGTTATTGCTTATTTTGCTCTTACATTTTGGGTTTCTTATATAAGAAAAGCCATGCAATGTGTCTAATTTATTTCACTCAACATTTTTCAAGGTGCATTCATTTTCCTGCAAGTGACTCAAATTTATCCTTTATGGCAGAGTAGTACTTTATTATTATGTATAAATGTGATATTTTCTCCATCTATTTATCCATTGATGGATATATAGGCCACTTTCATAATGTAGCTGTTACGAGTTCTGCTATAAACATAGGAATGCATGTATCGCTATAATACGGTATCTTTAACTCTTTCAGAAAGGTATCTAGAAGGGGATTAGCTGGGTTGAATAGAATTTCTAGTTTCAATATTTCAAGGAATTTCCATACTGATTTCCATAGTTACTAGTGTGCATTCCCACCTATAAAAAGAGAAGGGTTCCTTTTTCCTTGCAGCCTTGCCAGTATTTATTTCTCAGTTTCTTGATGATGGCAGTTCTTTCTGAGTATGATGGAATCTTGGTGGTTTAATTTGCATTTCTCTGCTAGTCAAGGTGTTGAATATTTTTTCATGTAAGTATTTGCCATGTTTACTACTTCTGACTACTGTCTGTTCATTTTTCATTTGTCTATGTTTTGATTGGGAGTTTTATCCTTGGCAGTTTAATTTTTTTGAGTTCTTTGTATGGTCTAGTTATTAGCCCTCTGAGAATTAGCTGATGGTCATGAATTTCTTAAGGTTTTCTTTGTCTTGGAAATACCTAATTTCTCCATCAGTTTTGAAAGGTAATTTTGCAAGATGTGGCAGTATGGGTTGGAAGTTTTCTTTTACGGTTTGAACCACTGTATTTGAAGCTTTCCTGGTTTTTAAGGTTTGTGTTGAAAAGTCTACTGTAATAATAATGAATTTACCTTGTCTCTAACTGCTTTTAAGATTCCGTCCTTTGGTTGGACTTTCAGGACTTTGAGTATGATGTGTTAAGGAGAGATTCTTTTCTGATCATAGCTATTTGGGTTTCTTTTTTGTTTAATTTTTAAAAAAGAAAAAGGATAGAAATAATACCGGATTTTTATACAGTAAGAAATCAACACTAGTTGATATATTCCATATTGTTATCTTAGAAGTAGTTCAGGTTACAAGATCTAGGCATAAAAAATGACCAAGCAATGACAGCACAAACTGTTCTTTTTGATGAACTAACAGAATTAATAGTATAGTTATCTTACACATATATACGTACATACAGTTATATGTGTATACCTACTTACATATAATCTTTTCGTTTCTTCCATGCTGTTCGGGTTTCTGTATTCCTCATTTTTCTGTACATTAAAGTTTTTCATCATAATTGAAAAGTTTTCTATTTCTGTAAACAGGTTTCATGCCATTTGTGTTGTCTTCTAATTTTCAGTAATTTTAATTAATTTTAGGTTAGAATTTTTTGTGTCATCCAGAAGTTGTTAGATCCTTTTATCATGTTTTCATTGTTTTTAAAGTATCTGTGAGTTCTAGTCCTGACACTGTCCTCGCACTGGTCACTTCTGTTTCCCATACTTCCAATAAAATTTTTAATCTCCTGGATTTCTGTTTGGTACATTTTAATGGACTCTTGTTTCCTAAAATGTTCATTCATATTTTGTGTCTTTTCGATCAGCTAGCTTTTTATTAGAGTCTTATGTAGGCTTGTTTATCGTTTTGAACTATATTACTGTTTTCTTCTATTAAGCCTTTCATCCTTATAATAAAACTTTACAGCAAGTTGTAACAGGCAATTGGGAAACTTTAAATCTGTATAGGATAAGCAGAGAAATTCCAAATTAATAAAAATGGCTTTTGATATAGATTTATAACTATCTATTAAAATACCTTTGTGATAAGCATTCCTTAATGTTTCCTTATAAACAACAATTAGTTTGTCGGCTGTAAAACCCATTTGATCAATCATTCAGTACTTATTTTAGTGCCTATTCAGTGCTCTGGGCTATGAAAGAGAAAACAGCTCTGAAGATACAAAAATCTCTCTCTGTGCTCCATCATTATCTTCAAGTCTGCCAGTTTGTCACCTCTTCTTTCTTTCTCAGAAGGTAACTATGTCTTCCCACAGAGGCTAAAGGATGTCAGCTTAGTCTTCTGACTTACAACCTCTATCACTGAGCCCATGTACTTCTTTCATATCTACTGAAAGGAAAGAGCATTACCCTTTGTGAGCTGGTGATGGTTGTTCTGCCAGGCTTGATTTTATCTTACGACGTCTGCACAAAAACTGTCAGTTTCATTTTTCATTGAGTAGAATCTCTTTTTCTCTACGTATTTTCCTTTTTAAAAAATCAGCATGTGAACATTGAAAAGCATCTTTTACTTTAGGTTGCATTTTAGCCACTGTATTGGTTTTCTTCTCTTATGATTGTAGCCTTTCATTAAATATTTTAATGTCAGGTATATTTTATTATGTACTAATAAAAAATTAAAAGATAAGAAAGGCATCATCTTTTCTTATAATTTCTGTTGAGTGGTTTGCTTAAGAAGCTGTTCAACAACCTGACTTTTCATCCATCTTTTAGTCTAGTATAATTTTCTTTTCTCTCTTAATTCTTGAAATTATTCTGGCAGAAATCCCCCGTAACCCTGACTGCAGAGTATTTGACTCTTGAGCATTGTCCTGGTGTTCTAGTTTTCTGACATGTCTCTATGGGCTTCTGCTTTTCTGTATGTGTGTTATGTTGGTATTACCCAGGCTCTTCAAAGATAATAAAGTAAGTCTTCGATTCTTGAAGATGTAAAAACATGATTTTGTTGTTGTTAAGTACCAGGCATGTTGAATTTTTAATTGCTGATATTCTTTACTCATATCATAGAATCTGTTAAGAGAGATGTGATAGAGGTCAGCTGACTAACTGGCCATACATGGCTCTATAGTTGATCATTTACGGTGGGACTCATCATCATTTTAGGTCTAGCTTTCACATTCAGACCTACAAAATTTCCTTTGTTAGTGTACTGCTGGACACTTCAGGATAGTCTCTTATTCACCATGTGTTTTAAGAGACAGAGGAAGTGTTCTAAAGAATCTCATTTCTTTAAATTAATAGGTAAATTGTCCTCTCAGCTATTAAACTAGATGAGGACTGAATTTAGTAACTCAGTTTCTTGAAATCATAATAGAGGAATTGTTTTAAAGGAAAGACTAATAAAAACTATCCTATCCCCAGAAGTTTTTATTTACCTTGCTAAATTGTGAAACAACAGACTCATAAATTAACTTCTCAACACTCTACTAAACTACCAAATTCTGTTTCTTTATAGGTTCTGTTTTGAACATCACATTTTGTTTAACACTTTGTTCATACTTGAAATTATTAAGTTAATATAGTGAGTTCCTCTTTTAATTAGAGTTGGTTCTTAGTCATTTTCTGAAACTCTGCCCATGTCTTGATTATAATTGAGTCACAGGTTCACTGACAATCTCAGTATTTCTGAGACACCTAATTTCATCTAATTAGAATTGCTTTTAGAAATGATACTTAATTTTTGTGTCTCAGTTTGGTCTTATAAGCTATTTTTGTGCTAATCAGTTAGATTTCTGTTGTACAGTTAGAAATATATAAGCATTACTAGTATTTTTAAGCCTTGGGACTTGTAAAAACATTGTAAATTGACAGTCTTAGTCTTTACTAGAAAAAAATTAATTTTCTGATCCAAGCAATAAAGAGTATCATTTTATTCCACGTAGTTTTCTTTCATATGGTAACATCCCATTTATGTTAATTCAGCTTTTTTTGAACATTCATTAATGTCAGTAAATGTAGTTGGTATGGGAAATAAGTAAGATAGCTTCTGGACTTTAATAAGCACAGATTGTTCAAGAGTACCAGTTTAGAAGTCTTCAGTAACTTTTCCCTTAGGCCCATGGTAGTAGAGCTATATGGTATTTGAATATTATAGCTTTAATTTTTTGTCTTGTTCTTAAAAATGTTTATTTTTACAGTACCTGAGACTATCAAAACATTCTAGCTGGTCGTAGTGACCTGTGCATTTAATCCCAGCTATTCAGGAGGCTATAGCAAGAGAATTGCTTAGGCTCACAAATTTGAGACCATCCTGGGAACCATAGTGAGACCCTGTCTCAAAATTGATTTTAAGGTGTTGAATGTCAAATAGTAGATTTGTAATTTTTTTTTGTGAATTTGACAACAGGTTGCACTTCCTGCAGATGAAGATTATTTACCACTTAAACCTCGAATTGGGAAAGCAGCAAAGGTTTGTACTTTGTGTATGTGTTTGTTGGTTTATTTTGGTACCAGGAATCGAACTCAGGACCTTGCAGTTGCCAGGAAGGTGCTGTGTCGCTGAACTACATCCCAGGCATGTACTTTGGATTATACAGTTTGCAAAGTTTTGTGAGACTTTTTTAGAAATTTTAAAAAAATATTTTCAGGTGAAATTTGTGAATTTCCATTGTGAATTTGCCAGCAAGAAGTCAACTACAAAATAATAGTGGAAACCAAATTAGTAAACAACTATGCTGGAAAGCAAGTATATGATTAGAGTTTCAAACCTTAAAATAATAATTCTCAACTTGGTAGAATTTAAGGAAAGTTATCTTTGCTGTTAAAAAATAAATGCACATATACAGATTTTTCCTGTACCTTTAAGGGATTAAACAGGCTTCTAGTGAAATCTAAACTCTGCTTTTATTCGATGGGCTTTCAAGATTGGTTCAATCTTAAAAGGTTAAAAAAATTTTGAGGCTGTTTTTTTTTTCCAACTGATTTTCTCTACATAAATAAGGTGATATGGTGTAGTAACTATAACTCTTTAAAAGTCTTAAGAGATGTATTATTCTGCCTCTGCTGTGCATATTTAAGTGAGAAATAATTTTTCAGAGCCTCAATTCGTATGAAGAAAATAATGCTTATTTTAGTGTTATGAAGATTATGGTAATTTTTGGAAAATATGTTGCACAGTATCTACTATTTCTTGGTAAATACTAAATAATGTATTATTTAATGTGTATACAAGTGTAATTGAAATATTAAACAGTAGAACTAATGTCTGTGGTGTCTAGAAAAAGATATTTTTTCTTTTCCTAATTTTCCCTAGTGGGTGGTACATATCCCATATAGAATCATAAAGAATGCTAAAAGAGTACATTGTTTTTTAACTTAGATTGTGAGATAGCACTGTATTTTTCATCCAGTAATTAATATTTTTGTTTTTATAGGAATACCCATTTATACTTGATGCTTTCCAAAGAGAGGCCATTCAGTGTGTTGATAATAATCAGTCTGTTTTAGTATCTGCTCATACTTCAGCGGGAAAAACTGTATGTGCTGAGTAAGTGACTTGCCTTTTAATGAAATGTTTAAAATTTACTTTATTCATGGGCATGGTGGTACAATGCCTGTAATTCCAAAACTTTGAAGACTGAAGCAAAAAAATGTCTGCATGGTTGAGCCTTGCATGGTTGAGCCCCGCCTGGGCTACACTGTGAGTTGAAGTCCAGCCTGACTTGAACTACATACCCTGTCTCTTTTTTTTTTTGGTACCGGGAATTGAACCAATGACCTTGCACTTGCCAGGCAGGTGCTTAAGTCACTGAGCTAAATCCCCAGCCCTACATACCCTGTCTCAAAACAACAAAAATCAGTGTACTATATTTTATATTTTTTGTCTGTAAAAGTTTCAAATTTTTGGTTTGATTTATATAAATAAAGCTGGTTATGCTTATGTCTTTATATTTAGGTATCTTTAAGTTTTTTTTTTCTGACTCTACTAATCTATCTAGGACCTTTAGTATAGTGTTTAAACAGGAGTTATGAGAGAAAGCAACCTTGCCTGATCCTTGATATTAGAGGAAATAAACTATTTTTCACCATTAAATCTGTTTTTTTGCAGGTACTTTTTATCAGCTTGGAAAAGATTCCTACTGTTTTTAGTTTGCAGAGATTATGTGTGTTGTGTGTATGCATATAAAATATTTAGATACTGAATTTTCTTAAATGCTTATTTGCGCAGATTGATGTTATTGTTTTGTTCTGCTATTGTGATGAAACATGTTGACTGATTTTAAATGAATAATTCTGTGATAAATTGCATTTGGTCATGATATATAAATGTATTACTATATTGTTGAATTTTTAAAAATTTTGTAAAGAATTTTTACAGTTTGTGTTCCTGGAGTTTATTGCTTTTTTAGTTTTATTATGTTTGTTTGTTTGTTTGTTTGTTCTGGTTTGGGTATCAGGGCAATCTTTGCTTCTCTTTTTTTCTCCCCAGTTGATCTGGCTTGAGTTCTATCAGTATTACCTTTTAAAAAGTCCAGCTGTTGGCTTCATTTTTTTTAAATTGGTTTTCATTATGATCTTTTCTTTCACTTACTGTGTTCTTTCATTGAGGTAAAACTAACAACTCCCTGGTAAGGTAAAAGTGAGGTAATTGATTTGAGACCTTTTTTTCTAACAGGCAGTTAATGGCTAAACTTTGCCTTTAATGTTATAGCTTCATCCTTCAAATTTTATGTTGTTTTTTATAGATTTTATATATATATGTGTGTGTATTTTTATGTATATGTATCTTTTTTTAATAATCTGTCGTGATAAGTTATATTTGAGCTAGGTTTTTGTATTTTATCTTTTTCCTTCTGCATAGAAGAAATTTCTTTAACATTTGTGGTAGAACAAATCTCCTGATGAGAAATATTTTTTTTTTTAAGATTTCTACATTTTAAAAAGTTTTATGTCTTTTCTTTCTTTTTTTTTTTTTTTTTTTTTTGTGACAAGGTTTTGTTGTACAATTCAGACCTTAAAATTACTTTGTAACCTCAAACTAGCAGCCATCCTACCTCAGCCTCCTGAGTTCTAGGATTACATGCATGCACTCCTAGCCCGGCTTACTTTTTCATTTTTGAAAGGTGTCTTCCTTAGGGTAGAGGTCTGATTTTTTTTAAAGATTATCTTTTGGCTTATGTCATTTTTTTTTTCAATTTTATTAGTACATGTTAGCAGTACATAGTGATTATTACATTTCATTGTGGGGAGTTGGTCCACGTATATAACATCTTAATTCTTGTCACACCTCCTCACACACACACACACACCATCTTGCATCATTTATAATAAGAAATCTATTACAGTCCTTACCATTGTTCCTTCATGTATAATAATGTCTTTCCCTCTGACTGCTTTTATGATTTTATCACGATTCAAGCAGCTTGTTTTTGCTATATTATAGCAGTTTTCTATGTCTTTGTGCATTGGGTTTGTTACTTACAGTGCTCCCATGGCCCTCCGTCGGGGACTATGTACTTACATTAGGCCATGCAAGGGTATCTGACAACTCACTAATTATGTGTTACTATTTTTCTAATGAATTTTATTTCTGAATCATTTCTAATGCTGCATTTTCAAATTTTCTAGTCTTCTAAATTATTGTCTGCATTTAATCCCATTGTATGCATTTTTTAAAAATCTCACACATCTTTTTTTTTTTTGCTGAAAGTCCCTTTTTTTGGTTTTTGGTGCTGATCATAATCCTTTAAAACATATTGTGAAAGGCGACTATTTCTTATGGACTACCTTGGTGTTATTATCCATAATTTGTTGGTGTAATGTATAAAATTTTGTTCTCCTCTTTTTTAAATTGTCAGAATCGTGCTTTACAGTCTGCAGTACTCTGTATTTTATCTTTACATAATTTCTAGTACTAGATGGTAAATTGAAGACTTTGAGAGCTCTAATTCACATTATGAATATTTTGCAGATTTAATATGCAAAAGTATATTATAAAATTTGACTGTTTAAGAATTGTGTAAAAACAAAAATACGCTGAAGAGACACTTTTTTTGAACATCTGCTCTTGTGAAAGAAAAATCTCATTTCTTTGGGCAAATGTATACGTAGTGGCAATCTATCAGCTTTTGGTAGATTTTATCAAGATTAAGTTGTTTATGATATTTGAGATGACTGCAGTTTTAAAACTGGATGCATACAACTGCCAACCATAGTGTCTTGGTTACTTTTCTCTTGTTGCTAAGACAAAATACCTGACAGCCAAAATTAGGGAAGGGAAGGTTTATTTAGCTTACAGTTTTTGGCAGTTTCAGTCCATACTCAGCTGGCTCCAAGGCAGGCGTGGCTACAGGGCAACCATTCATGGCAGCACAAGCAACAAGAGCGAACAGGTTAAAAGGGGGAAAAGCTTGCCTCTTTCCCTTTCTTATATTGTATGCAGGTTACCCACCTCTGGGGATGCAGCACTCACACCACCCATCCTACCGCTAGGCAAGACTTAGCAGCCCACCTCCCATGACCCCATGAGGCTTTGAGGGGACTTCTAAACAAACCACAATACATACTGGTGTGTATTTATGCATTTGGCTGCCCACGCGCCTGCCTGCCTTTGTCTCTCCTTTTTCTCTATTGGTGGTTGAACCTAGGGCCTTTCACTGAGGTATATCTCTAACTCTCTTATTTTGAGACAGTGTCTTGCTAAATTGCACAGGTTTGGCTTGATTTCCTACCTTGGCCTCCCAAAATACTACAGTTACAGGGCTGGGCATATTTGGCCTCCTGACCTGTCTTCTTTCTTTCTGTTCATAACTGTTCATGTAGTTGTCATCAGTATGCCTGTTCATGCTTGCTTTAAAAGTGGTGTTACTGTCTGTTTTATTGTGTAAAGTGGTCTGTGAAATGTGTTTTTATGTTTCTCATCTTCTCTCTTTTAAAATGTAAATATTTTCTAGCTGACTAAAAATTGTTTGAGGATTGTGATTTCTTTTAGGGGGTGGATTTTAGAATTTTGATCTTTTGATATTTCAGCATTGAGGGTTTGTGTTCTGATCTGTATGTTGTTCAGGATTACAACCCTAAACTGGTATCTTCTATCTACTAATTTTCCTTTAGTTTCTTGAACATGTGGGATATAGTTACAAAAATTGCTTAAATGTCCTTTTTACTTCTTTAATCTATGTTATTTTCTAGTCTGCTTGGATTCTCCTGTTTTTAGAAGGCAATATGTTTTTGCTTTTATGTCCTACTTTGGCCATTTTAAATTTTTATTCACTGATTTTCAGCAGTTTGTGCTTTTCATTTTCATTTTTCTTGTGCTTGAGTTGGTTGAACCTCTTAACTTTGTGGGCATTTTACAGTTTTCAGCAAGTTTTAGAAAATTTAAAATACTGCTTCTTCCCTCTAGTTCTTTAGGGGTTCCAGTTATATGCATAACACTTTTAAATTGTGCACATCCCATTGACTTTCTGTTGACTACTTTTATTTTTTGTTTGTTTTATTTTGATAGTTTCTGTTTCCATGGCTTCCTGTTTATGTTTTTTTCCTACGGTGTTTATAAAACTGCTTCAATTTTATCTACTGTATTTCATCTTAGACACTTTTATCTTTAGAAGTTTAATTTGGGTTTTTAATGTTTTCTGTTTCTACTTGATACCTTCTTGAGCATATAGAATATAGGTATATACATCCTATAATCTTTAATATCCTTGTTTACTAGTTCTGTCATCTGTCTTATTGGGTATGATTTTTTCATATTTTTCCTTTGTGGTGTACCTGTTGCTTTTTTATTACATACCAAAATAATTGTGCATTTTACTTTGGATGTTGAATGTGTTTCATTTCTGTGCTATTTGTGAGCTTTTTTTCTGTAGTATACCTACTTGAAAAAATGTCATCCTTTTGAGATTTGGTTTTATGATTTTGTTAGGCAGAACTAGATTACAGTTTAGTCTAGGGCCAATTTCCCCTACTACTTAAGCACTACTCTTCTTGATATTTTACCCAGTTTCTTGTGACATGAAGTTGTTGTGGATGAGAAGAACCCAGATTACTCTTACTGTGTAAAAGTTAGTCTGTTTAAAATTTTATTATATTTTATTGTGTTACTAGGATTTGAACCTAGTACTGAGACATATCTTCAGCTCTTCTGTATTTTGAGATATGGTCTCACTGCATTACTCTGGTAGGATTTGAATTTGTGATCTTGTGCCTCTGCCTCCCACATACTGAAATTACAAGTCATTTTTTTTAATCTAGTCACCCAGGTCAGTTTTTTGGTTTGTTTTTTTGTTTTTGTTTTTTACTGGCCTCAGATAGTTCCCTAAAATTTCATGATCAGTGTTACTTGAAGACTTGTAAAGACTCAGCAGATGTTTGAGTCCTCTCTGTACAGCTCTCTCCTCTCTGGTAGGCTGCCCTGCAAATTCCTCCTTTTTTGACTTTCCTAGATTTTCAACTTGCTATGTTCAAGACAGGAAAACCTCTCAGATCCATTTGGGTTCCCTCAATTAGGACTGGAAAATTTTGGCCATGCTGTTTTTCAGGGGTTACTGCTGTTGTATCCAATGTTTGAAAACACTGTTTCATGTATTTTGTCCTGTTTTGTAGTTCGGTGTGGGTACGTAAAGTCAATCCCTGTTACTCTATCTTCGTTATATATGGGTGTTTTCCGTATTGTTTTTAATATACATCAGATGTTTAAATCATCCCTTAGTATCCAGGAGATTGGCTCTAGGACCCATCTTGGAAACCAAAATACTTGAATGCATAGTATTTGTATATACCCTACACAATTCTCATATTTAAATAATCTCTGCACTACTTATAAATATCCAATCCAGTGTAAGATCAGTATAAGTAGTTTTAATCCTATGTTGCTTAGGGAATGACAAGAAAAAAAGATTATACAGGATACGAATACATTTGTGTGTGTGTGTGTGTGTGTGTGTGTGTGTGTGTGTGACTATCAGTTAAGGTTGGTTAAATCTGCAGGTACAGTTGGTAGAACCTCTGAGCACAGAGACCTAAATGTATTGCAGTATGCAAATATCTAGGGTGTTGGTAACTACAGTTACATTAAACATGTTTTACATTTTTTAATAGGTATTTTTTCTTCTAAAATATCTTTAAGGACCATGATTCTCCAGTCTTACTACTCAAAATGGTCTCAGACCAGATACATTGATATTACTGGGAAGTTGTTAGATAGATTCTGTGGCTTTATCCTCAGAATCTTTTCAACATGATCATGAAATGACACATGTTCATTAAAGTTTGAGAAGATGTGGACCATTCTAAAGTGGATTGTGCTCTTAACTATGGATAGTATTTTGCAGTCTGTTGTAGACTGACTTTTTTTTTTTATCAACTTAATAGTTTATAACATTTTATATGTGTTCCCTTTCTCCTTAGGCAACTGAATTAGGTACAGTACTTTCAAAAGGAGGCATTTAGAGAGTAAAGACTATCGAGGGAAAAAAAACATAAGAACACCACCAATCATCCTTCTTTATCTTGCCATGACGATAGAGATATTTATGAATACTGCAATATTTTTTCTTTTAGGGTAACTAGATCTCATCTGTTCCCTTCAAATCTTTACTTACCTTTGTAAGTCAAGTCTCTTTTCTCAGAGAGACATGGAGGAAGACAGTTTGGATCTTACAGTGTCATCTTCATGGTATCATCCAGTTGCCAAATAATTTTGATCTACTTCCCATCTTCTAATATTTGTTCTTTTGCCACCCTAATTCTGTCCAGCCATGTAGGGCCAATTTCTTACTGACCTATCTCATTTCAGAAAATGGTAAAGTTAGAAGTTAGGTTTAGTCATTTTAATTCTGTGTTGTGCATAACTGTGCTTTAATTATTCCATAAGAGAAATTTTCACTCAAGGAAGTTTTCACATATATGCTGAAATCTTGCAAACCCTGGGCTAGGAAACTGCAAAGATAATTTTAAGAAATTTTGGTTCACACGTGCTTCTGAAAACTTAAAGAGTGCTGTGTTTGTTCAAAAAGGTAAACATAGACACTCTTTACATATTTACCCCATATAATTGAAAAGAGATACTCAAGTAATTGTACACAAATATTCATAGTCGTGTTATTCAAAAGGTAAAAACCATCTAAGTGTCCATCAGTGGATGTCTTACTTTTCTCTTGTTTCTCAGACAAAATACTTGACATCCAAAGTTAAAGGGGGAAAGGTTTAATCTGTGTAGAGATTTTATTCCTCTACAAGGGTAAAATAGTTCACGTCATGATGGCCAGAAGACAGCAAAACAAGTAAAGAAGGAAGACAAGCCTTTTTCTGTTCCTTATATCTTATCTAGGCTACCAAACCAATGAGTGGACTGATTTAATGATCACACACTCTTAATCCCAGCATTACACACTTCTAGATTCAGCCACCTCTGAAAAAAACGCACCTGTGATCACATGAGGCTTTGGGGAGATGTGGCATCTAAACACAAGCCATAACAATGGATGACAGGATAAATGAAATGTTGTGTATCCATACAGTGTTACATTACTCAGGCATAAAAAAGAAAGCAGTACTGATACATGGCCCCAATGTGGATGATCCTCGAACATTTGAATAGTATTAAGAAGTTAGACACAAAAGATCATGTACTGTATGGTTCTGTTTACATGAAATATGTAGGATAGGCAAGTCCATAGAGACACGAAACAGATTGGTGGATGCTATGGGCTGTTAGGAGGGAGGCAATAGAGTGTAGTTTAATGAGTATATACATATTTTTAAGAGATGAGAATGTCAGATACAGGTAGATACAGGTGATGGTTGCCCAACCTTTTTTTGTTGTTGATTTTTGGTTTTTTGAGACAGGGTATTGCTATGTAGTTCAGACTGACCTTGAACTCACTATGTAGCATAGCTGGCCTCAAATTCTTGGCAGTTGTCCTACCTCAGCCCTCCAGGTTCTGGGATTACAGATAAGGGCCACTATACTTGACCTTTTTTTTTTTTTTAATTGTCCAACATTTTGAATGTACTAAACGCTACTGAATTATACACCTTCAAATGGTTGATTTTATATATATTTCACGTCAGTAATCTAAGTACGTATTCCTATATGCACACCAGATTTTATAATTTCAGGGAGTGGTTCATGGATCTCACATAAAGATTTCCCCTAAGGTGTTAAAGTACTTCAGGTAAACTAGCTGTAACAAGATGGAATGTTTTATATAAAAATGGTAGTACATTGCTAATATTAGTATGTGATTGAATAGGTTTTCTAACACTGTATGGTTTTTATTCCACTTGAGTAGTTTTATTATGTAGGCTTCATGTTAACAACTTCCATTATAAATATATGTGTTTATTATAGTAAATTTTAGTAAATTTGTACAATTGTGCGGTCCTTGTCAGTATTTAGAAGACCTCTGTTTCTTCATTACATTGTTTTTGCATTCAAATCCATTCCTACCTTCAGCCGTAGATAAACATGATCATGTTTTTGGCTATTATAATACTAATCTAAAATATAAACATTTTGAAATTTTCATTAAGGCAAAGTGGTTGTTCATACATCTCTATATATGCATGCATATATATATATATATTTTGTATTTTAAGATGATAATGTTTGTCTTCATAGTCACTCATTTTCTTTTGTCATCTTATTTGTGCTCATTAGTGTATGTAGTGTTTTATTCTTGTGATCTGAGTTTTCATTTGGTTATTAATAATCTAAGTTTTCATTTGATTATTGCTAATAATTTGAGTGTCAACTGATTTCTTATTTATTGAATTGCTGTCCTGTTTTCCTTTCTTACTTTAATTTTTTGAATATCTTTCTTCTAATATTTTATGTCTAAAACTCATTGTACTTTCCATCTTTCATTGTCTGCCTGCTACAGCATAAATAGAGATCATACTTCTCAGAATTCTATTTGATCTTGTATGGACAACTTACAGTTTTTTAAATTGCTAGTCATTACTTTGGAGCATGGCTAAGATGGGTATTATTTCCTCAGCTGTAAACAGGAACTATATCTTTTATTTCCCTTTCTGTAAATAGGAACTGTATCTTAAGAAGGAGGATCTCGCACAGTGTTAAACTCGATCCTGTTTTATGTTCTGTATTTAAATACTGTTAATTGCTGGGGAAGAGATAATCATAATTTCTAGTCAAGAGCTGAGTTCATAACTGTTGAATGTGGGAAAATAATACTGTGTATGGATTAACTTGTGAAACTAAAGAAAACTCACTTCATTTTCTAGGGCTTCCCAGTTGAATTTCCTAGTTATTTCTAGTTTGTATATATATATTTAAAGTGACAAGGAAGCTCCACTGGTAGAACCAAAGATATTTTCTTGCAAGAAATTTTCTTGCAAAAGATAGGGTGTTTATTGGCTTGAGAAATTAAGTTGTATTAACTTTGAGAGACAGTTAAAATTCAAATGTTCTTGTTCGTTTAGACTACTATAGTCATAGTATAGTACTAGTACAGTAGTTGTCTATGGTAAATGTATTAAGGTATAAATATTCTGCATGGGCATTACTGAAGATAATGTGGAAAACTTCGGACATAATTCACATATTAGTAAGATTTTTAAAGTCTTGTAATTTAAAGAAGATTTTTAATTGTGTTTTATTTTCACATTTTTAGGTATGCTATTGCATTGGCTCTAAGGGAAAAACAGCGTGTAATATTTACTAGCCCAATCAAGGCTCTCAGTAATCAGAAATACCGTGAAATGTATGAAGAATTTCAAGATGTTGGTCTGATGACTGGAGATGTTACCATTAATCCTACAGCATCTTGTCTAGTTATGACTACAGAGGTAATTTATATAGTATCTCATCTACTTTTTCCTTTTTCAATTAGTGGATTTATTCATATGGCATATGTATTTTATCATTTTAGGTAAAATATAATACTTTTTTATTGGACTTATTTGAAATGGATATCTGTATCTTAAAATGTTCTCATAACATTAAGTATATGTCCAAAGTATTAATATTAATATATAATTCCTTATATAATTTAGACACTTTTTTTCAAGTACTTTTAAAGATTTATTACTGTCAGGAACATTGAAATGTTAGTTTTGTATATTTAGTCTCAAAGATTTGAAAACAATTTCAAGTAGTGGTTCTGTGTTCCATGAGATTTTTTTTTTTTCCCTGCATCTAAGTGTTGGTTTCAAGTAGGTAAGTAATTAACTTGTTTTTCAGAAATCAGTATTATATTTCTATTTTTCCTCTGATCACATTTTTGGATGTACTTGTAACATCTCAAGTTTTGGACAAGATTACCTATCTTTAGTGTATTCAGTAATTTTGTATATACTTTAATAATATCCTTTCATTTTACAGAGACACAATACAATGGAGACCATAAATTAGCTTCTGGTCTGGCCAACCAGCCAAAAGCATTGTTCATTCTGCATTTTTGGTGCCTAATATAAGTTCTTAATCTATCTTAAGATTTTTAAGTCCAAAAATCAAGAAAATGATTGCTAATAAGTAGCCATGTTGTGAAGGACCTGAGGCAGAGATCGACAAACAGTATAGATTTAGTGTCTTAGATAGATGGTAATTAAAGTCCTCCTATATCTTAGTATGGATTTGGAAAGATGCTGTGCATAGAAGAAAGTGACTTCATAGGGCAGAAAACAGTGATAATAATAGTTTATTTCCTGGTTAGTATCAGATTAGTAACTCCTGAGAAGTCAAAGATGTATTACCCTCTAACATTATTTTAATATTTCCGTTTACTAAAAATATCTAAAATTTGTTGTTGCTAAAAAGATTTTTGTCTGAATGTTGGATGTTATGTGTCAAAATCCTGCTAAATCTTATTAAATTTTTCCATAGATTTTGAGAAGTATGCTGTACAGAGGCTCTGAAGTTATGCGAGAAGTTGCTTGGGTCATATTTGATGAAATTCATTATATGAGAGATTCAGGTATGTTCTGAAGTTTAGGTTTCTATCATGTATTTCCCTTAAGAACAACATTAGGAATTATGAACAATAAGTAGTTGAATTTTGCTTTCAATTTTTGTGTGTACAATTCTAATGAACTACATTGTCTTTAAATTATTAACCCAGTAAGACTTCATTTAAGTATAGCTCCTTTAGTAACTTTTGTTGGCTAGAAAATGAAAATTGAAACAAAGCAAGTGGAATAAAAAGCTGATTTGTTTCTAATGCAGAACTTTCTTGTGTAATGTTAAAAATTAATATTTTTTCTCTCTTTTTTTTTGAGATAGAGTTTTACTATGTATTAGGCTGGCCTTGAACTTGTGATGCTCCTGGTTTAGTTCTCAAGTGCTGTGATTACTGGCATATACTACCACACCTGGCTAATACTCTCAATTCTTACTAAGTTAGTTTTTTAAACTAAAACCATGAAGTACATATTTATGGTAAAAAGTAGACATGATGAAATGAGCAAAAGGAGAAAATCTTACTCCTACTATTATGTTAGTATGTATAATAGAAAAGTAGTTTGGAATTTGGAGGTGTTGGGGAAAACTAACATTAATAAAATCACATTTCAAAAAATTGGAAACAAAGTTTTTGTAAATGAGAAGAGTGGTTGAAGGGAGGGTAGGGGATGAGAAAAAAAGAATCAAGTTATATATAGGTATACATTCCTTATATTGAATCAGATCATTATGTATACCTAAAATGTACCAGTAAACGTAATAAAAAAGATAATGTCTAATATGTACACATTTAAAATAAGATTTAGTTTTTATTTAAACCAGAGGACTGAATTAGCTAGCCAGTGTTTGTGATAAACATGAAATTTAAGAAACCATTTATCAACATTTTTCTCTTGTCAAATTTACACAGTTAAGCTGTAATCAGAGTTGTGGTTTTAAAATTATGCATCTTGTACCAGTTTGTTCTTTTTAAGGAGGAACCTCTTAGACTGGCTTTAATGGGATTTTTTTGTTGTTGTTGTTGTTACTGTTGTTTTCCATTGTAATAAAAACTGACTTCGAATTCTTTTGTTCATGAAATCTCTTTCCCTCTCCTGAGGGTAAGGGTTATTGGGAGGAATGATGCCAGAAATCTTGTATCAGCCTTCACATTTATGAAACTTTCTATCAAGCCATTTATCTGTGCTTTTGAAATAAAGTGGAAATCTATTTCCTTGTCTTGCTACCTTGGCTCTGATGTTTGACTGATGGAAAATATTCACTTTGAACCTGCTCTTTGCAGGTTGTTGGTTTTTGGGGGAGATTGGAGGGGAGCTAGTAATGGGGATTGAACCTAGGACCTGATGCATGCAAGGCAAGAACTCTACCACTGAGCCACATCCCCAGCTCTGCAAGTTGTTTTAGGGTAAATTATATTTATGGTGGTTAATGTGTTAACTGTAGACTCATGATGAAGAGTAATACAGTTTCAGGTTTTGTGGCTAAAAATATGCTTGTCTAAAGTGGTCTGCATATATAATTACTAATTTGTTTTTCAGGATTTTTTTTCCAATTTTTTTGGTTTTTGGCAGGGGTTTGGTACTGGAGATTGAACTCACAACTTTTGATTTGATTTGATTTGATTGAACTCACCTGCTTGCCAGGACAGGTGCTTGTGGCACTGAGCTGTATCCCTGACCCTTATTTTATTTTTTTGAGACAAGATCTTACAACTCTACAGGAATACTTTTGTAACATTCCCCATATTTTTGTAGTTAAAACTGACCTTGAACTCACTATGTAGCCTAGGCTAACCTTGAACTTGGTGATTCTTTTGCCTCAGCTTCCCTCTGAGTCCTAGGTATGCACCACCACACACACATCTTAAATCTGATTTTTTAAAAAAAATGTTTTGAAGCAAGAATTTAACTCAAGTCCTTGTGCTTGGCGGGCAGGTGCTGTACCATTGACCTATACCCTGGCCACCTGAGTCATAATTACTAAGTTTAAGAGAAATTGCATATTGCTGCTAAAGTGACAGAGAATTTCAATTTCATATTTATTTTTTTCAGAGCGTGGTGTGGTATGGGAAGAAACTATTATTTTGCTTCCTGATAATGTCCACTATGTCTTTCTTTCGGCTACTATTCCAAATGCCCGACAGTTTGCTGAATGGATTTGTCATTTACATAAACAGGTATTTTTATCCTCTGTTTTGGTGACTTCAATATTCAAAAATGTTACAAGTTGACCTCACCATACACCCTTCTGTACTTTTTTCATATTCTACTGTTTAGAATTCAGAAGACATTTTAATATGAAACTGCTATTCATATTAAGCAATTTAGCAAAATCGAGTATTTTTAGAAATCCTAATTTCTGAGACCTATCTCAAATCTAGTATATTTAAATTGCTGGAAATAGGGCCTTAGAACTCTGATTTTTGAAAGTTCCGTGGTTCATCTGATGATCTGCCAACTTTGAAATTTTGGGACTTTATAATATACTTTCATTTAATAAAACAAGCATTTATTTGTATGTACTGAATTTTTTTCTTGGTTATATTTTTCTGTCCTTGTCTTTTCCTTTGCACAAATATTCTCATAAATTTAATTCTGTGATAAACAATGTAAACTATAGGAATACTTTTGTAACATTCCCCATATTTTTGTATGAGAACTCGTCTGCTAAAAGAGGTAAAATAACCTACTACGTTAGTAAGGTGCTGAAATGCCTCTGTGGGACACAAGTTCATTTATCTTAGAAATGCTTTCATTACCATATTACTTCTCTATAAAAAGAGGCATCATCTCTATTTGCAGTATCTGATATCTAGGTAATAGGTACTTGAAGTGTAGATCATGTATTTGTCTCTGTTTAGGGAACTGAGAAATTACACTGGTGATAATGTGATTTGATACACCCAATTTTACCTTTTCTGGCTTAAAAGTTTTTTTAAAGTGTTTTTCATCATTTTTTTTTTTAGTAATTTTATTTAAAGAGGAAAAAACAAAACAAAATAAAACAGAATAAAGGGTAGCAACCATACAGTATTCCAAGGAAAAAAGAAAAAGTACAACAATAAAACCTAAGAAATTATTACTTGACTAATTACATACTGACTTCTTGGAAATAGTTGTTTAAATTACAAAGTTAAAGCATGTAAAGTAGACATTCAAACAGTGGGACTGTTAACAGTTCTGCTCCACGATCTGACAAAAACAACAATATGGTCATCCATCTTACCCACTCAAATATACATGCAATTATATCAATAGGGTAAAATTAAATACAACAAAACAGAGCAAAGTGGATCACAAGAAAGCAATGTAAGACATAAATTT